>CANUEX010030527.1:0-24918 GCA_948099535.1 Jatropha multifida | reverse complement strand
TGAGTTTTATACTCACCCCTTTCCCCCCTTATCCTTTATGTTGTTTCAGGAAATTGTGAATCAGTTGTATAAATTTGGAGCGTTAGTTTTCTTTCCTTTTGAGGTTATTTAAAGGAATGTTTAAATGTATAAGATAGAATTCTTTATAATTGTACAGTAGTAGAAAATCCGCAGTTATGATAAAGATTTTATTATTGTAATAATAATGTTAAGTGTATGTAAAATTTTATGGGAACGGTTGAGTTGAATGAAATAAGGCCCTATAATAGTTTGAATCATTAAAATATAATGGGCCAACTTGTAGAATATTTTTACATAATTATAGTGTTAAAATCAAATATTAGGCTTACTACGGACCTTGGTGGCCTTAAGCTTTCTCAGGCCCTAGTGCCGGTCCGGCCCATGGAAGCGGGTCGTGACAATTAATTATCAATATGATCTATTATATTGAATGAACTATTTGTATTACTTTTGATGCGATAATGATTTGTCTTGCTGTCAGTTGGAATTGGGATGAAGTGGATCACTATGGGATTATGAGGACAATCCTAGAAGTTAGCCGTGTATGGGAGATCGACACCCCATGTGCATTTGATGAAATATGATATGGATAATTGTAGACACTCAATTTTTGCCCAAAAATAGACTTAGTGATGATAACCTGTATTGTTAAAGAAGGGGTTGAAGCACCCGAGGAACTTAATCCCGAAGATGATGATCTGAGTTTATAAAATGCGACCCTTAGCACCTTTTTCATGTTTTTGGAAAAATGGGGCCCATAAGAACATCTCGGGTTTACCCAGGATGCACCTCAGTGTCCTACGGCACTCTATGCATCACCCGGATCAATTTTATAAAAATCAGGTCAGTTTGCTAGTAGGGTGGGACCCATTAGTGATCCTTAGGAGGCCCATCAGTGGTGATGATATTTCTCCTAATAAAATGAGTTTGGAATGTCCGATTGATTCAATTCTTGAACTAGCTATCTAAGGTTAAGAAACTGAATCCATTAAATCGTTTTCACTTTTTCGGTGTTCGTATCGAACGGGGCTTGAAAATGAATCCCAGGGTTACCGGGGGATAAATTTTCATGCCTTATATCGATGTACGTGCTATTTGAGCCAATTTTATAAAAAATCAAAAATCGACTCATTTGTGGGACTCCCACATATGTGGCCCACCTGCCATATAAGCAAATAGTGCCGCTCTACCCACTTGCTTATAAATACTAATTTAAGCTTAGGGTTTAGGGGTTGACTCATTTTGGTGATAAAAGACTTAAAGGAAAAATACAAAACACAAACCCAAACCTAAACACAAAATCAAAATCAAAACGAAAAATAACAAAGACATATCCTTCAACCAACTTCCTCACCAAAAATCTTAAGAATTTCGTTAGATTATAAGTAAGATAAGGTAACTATCATGAAACCAATGTGTCATAGAGTCATAAACATTTCTAGAAACACCAAATCAACAACACAGAGTCGAATCATCTAGAGGAGATAAAGTGTTCTTGAGGTGTTCTTCACCAAACATCAACCAAATCAACATTTATCTTCGAAATCAGGTAATTGAGGGTTTAAACTCAACTTCATTGTGCTTTTCAGTTTATTTTATGTCTTGTTATTCTGAGAAACCAAGTTTTTACGAGAGAAACATGTAAAAACTGGGTTCCATAGCAAGCTAGTTGCATTTCTAGGAAATGAAGGCGCCACCTTCTAAAGGAAGGCACCACGTCCAACGATGAAGGCACACGCCTTCGTTGTTGGGTTGGTGCCCTCATGGCTAGATACCCAAATGCCTCTTGCTTGCTGACATGCCCTTTTGTCATCGATCTTCTAGTGATTATAAACTTCGTTTACCTTGGAAGGAGACTCAATTCACTTCCAGTAGTGTTAGTCTATAAGTTCCAAAAGAAAAAAGACTTAACACTATAAGAAAAATACAGTTTAGTAATGAAATTTTAGCGTCAAACCCTATTTGATGCTAACTAGCAACCGTTTAACAAGGGATCACCAACAGTTTCGAAGTGAAAAATAAATTCAGAATTTAACATCGGATTAGCAACAGAAAATTAACAACGGATTATAGTCATAGCTAATACAATGCTAATTAACACGGGAAATAATGGTGGATAAATGGGCAACAGATTAACAACGGATCGACAATGGATTTTAGCATCGGATTTTTATTCTGATGCTAAATTTGGAGGGAAAAAATGACGTAATAATTAGTAACGGATTAGCATGGTAGTGGCAACGGATATATTTAGCATCGGATTTTATATTCGTTGCTAAATGTGATAGTGTAAACTCTGTACGATGGCAACCGCTTAGCATCCAATTAGCAAAGTAAAATTGGTTTGTGTATTAGCAAGGGATTAGGAAGGGAAATTATTTGCAAGAGATTAGCAAGAGATTTGTAATGAAATTTATAAATTATCTAAATTTTTATTATTATTTTTAAAAATAGATAAAAATACTAATTTTATAGTTTTTATTTATAAAATATTAAAAATTTTCAAAATTATTAAATATTTGATTAATTAAAATAAAAATAAAAATATTCTCTAATTATATATAAGTAAGATTTATTATCTATAAATCCAAAATAATATTTTTATTCTTTAAAAGATTAAAAACTAATTGTCATAATTATTGAAGAGTTAATTAAGAAGAACATTTATTGAGGAGCAACAAAATAATTTTATAGTTAATTAACCCTTGTAAAATTACACAAGAAAAGAAAAAGAAAAAGAAAAGAAAAAAAGAAATATAGTAAAAATGTGAAAACTATTATCTGAAAAATATCATTTTAATGTTACACATTAAAATGATAGTTAACTTACAATTAATAAAAGCCAAGATTTTTAAACCTAGTAAGTACTAGAGTTCAAAGGTTTATAGTATTATTGGCAACTCTATTTGTGATGGTCACAAAATTTAGTTGTTATTTAATTTTTGAAATCAAATTATAATTGTGATGGTCATTTCCCTTTAAGAAATAGGGGTCAAATTATAATTGTGATGGTCTATTCTTAAAATATGTGACAATTAAAGAAAGTCTCCGTTTAGGTCTTTGGACTAGAAAAGACTAAAAAAGAGCAAATGAAAGTATTTCAAAAGCATTTTAGTCTTTGGACTTCACTAAGTAGCTAAATGCTTGTTTGTTATATTTTGATCAATTTTGGTTTTTCAAGTGTTTTATAGTCATTCAAGTGTTTGTAAAATTAAAAAGAAAAAAGAAAAAAGAAAAAAGAAAAAAAGAAAGCAACAAAACTTGTATTGTCTCTCACAAACCCAAAACGACGTTATTTTGCAATTAGGGCTATTCTTACAAACCCAAACCTAAACCCAAGCATCTCTTCTCCCTTCCCTGTGTTGATCCCTGTGCTGCTCGATCCATTTAGGTCACACACCCCCTCAATGGTGCAACCATCTCTTCTCCCTTCCCTTCGCCGTTCGACAGCAGCCATCTCATCTCACTTCCCTGCGTCGTTCGATAGCAGGCGTCTCATTTCCTTCCCTACACCATTTGACAGTAGCCATCTCATCTCTTTCCCTGCGTCGTTTGACAGTAGCGAGACTTCTCCCTTCCCTGCGCAGTTCGACAGCAGCGATCGACAGCATTTTTGGGTTCAGGCAAGATTATTTGCTTTTTGTTTTTTTTTTTTCGTTTATATGGGTTTCGTGCTTGTTTTATTTACATTTAGCAACTGGAAATTTCAATTTTTTTTCAAATTTTCGATTGTTGTTTTTGTAACGCCCCAAAATTTCGGATCTTAAAATGGTATTATTTGGACGTGTCATAAATGGTATCACTAGAGAGAGAAATAATATTTTATTTAGACCCAATATTGATATTGAACATAATTAATATTTGTGGAGTTAATTAGATTTTATGTGATTAGTCTTAACTAATTAAAGTTAAGATATAAATTTTTCATAACAAAGTAAGTAATAAATTATTGGTGAATAGTAGATTATCAGTCTATAAATAGTAACATCGGTCTAGAACTTTATATTATTTTTATCCGAAAAAATTACTATTGATCTTTTATATTTTATTTAATATATTTGGAGTATGTTTATATGGTTTAAGTGGGTAGAAAATATTTCATGAATATTTTTGGAAAATTTAAGTATTTAATGAATAGTGTTTTCTAGTGTAGTGTATTAAGAAAAATTGAGGAATTATTTTTATGGAGTTAAGTTAATTAATTGGTGAAGTTAAATAATAATTAAAGGAGAAATATTTGGTGAATATTTAGAGCCCTTGGATTAGAATACCGGACTTGATCTAAGCCATACACTTGTCAAATTGTGGTGAATTAGCAACATTTGTTTTGTTGACTTAGTCAACAAAACTTATCCAACTTCTTCTTCTTCTTCTCCTCCCATTCCAACGCCACTTTCTTTCTTCTTCTTCTCCATTTTCTTTCAATTTCTCTACTTACAAACTACACTAAAATAGATCAATTAAACTATAGAATTGACATTAAACTTAAAGAATTAAGTTAACAAGGTGGTTTTTGGTGATTGGAAGCAAAGATATTGGAGTTTGCCACAAGTTCAAGTAAGTTGTGATTTTTGGTTCGAAGGATTTAATTAAGGAATTCATAGTATTTATATGTTAGATTATGCTTTAAATCATGCTCCATCTTCATCTTTAATCATTTCTTGATTTTAATAATTATTTTTGCTACTTTGAAGAGGTTGGAGAACCATCCTCTAAAGGGAAGGAAAAGGCTAAGCAATAAGGCTTTCTAAGCCTATTCAAACTTGTTTTAAAGGTTAGTGCAATAATATTCTAATTCTCCTTTCATTTTCTTAAGTTTTCAATTTTAGGTTTTTGAAGGAATTTTGAGAACTTTGTATGTTTTGGTTAAATTGATGAATTTTGATGTTAGAGGTGTACTTGGGGTGGATTGGAAGTCATTTTTGACCCTTTTATAATTTCCATTTGTTTCTGATTTCTTCATGAAAGTTGTAGCTCTATTTCTCAGATTTCCAAAACATCCTCTTATGTTCAATTCCAATACTTGTAGCTCAACTTATGATTTAAATACTAAAACTGGTTCTGTTATGGTGTCTCACATGTAAATCCGAATTGATTGTCCCTTTTGGCCACTAAAATGGCAAGATAATATCTTGTGTTCTCCATAAAATTTGTATTTCTACTTCTTAGCTTTATAAATCATCCTCTTGTATCTAATTTGAATACCTATGGCTCAACTTATGATTTTTATACCAAAACTGGTTGTGCTAAATGGTGTTTGGATTGTTGGTTTGTGTTTTTGGGTTTCTTTAACCCTCTTATAAAATGATATGGACTATGGTACCTTCATGAAATTTGTGTCATTTTATCTTAGCTTTCTAATGAATTAATTTTTACTCAATTTGGAGACCTACAACTTCAGTTATACCCTAAAAACCCAGCAAAGGTCAGGTTTATGAAAATGCTGGAAATTTCTTGATTTAAGTACTTTTATACTATATTAAGTATATTTGTTTTGAATATGTCCATTTGAATTTATTTTATTAATTATAAAAAAAAGAGAATGTGGTAATTTTCGTAAGTTGTAAGTTAAGTGAGTTTGAAATAATAAGTGTTAATTTTAAAATGTTTTTGGATAAGGAATGGTGAATGAGAAATGAGATTATTTGTGGAAGAATGCATTTATTTTGGGCTCTACTATACATGATTGAAACGTGGTATGATGAGATTTATTGCAATATGTGAGTATGCTCGGGTTATCAACCCATTCTGTTTAGTGGAGCTATGATCATATGCTAGGGTTATCAACCCTTATAAATAGGTGGACACGCTTATTATTTGTGGTAGTGCTTGCACAGGCCACGGTGGTGCTTTCATAGGCCACGATTGTGTGATTGGTGGGTGGCGCTTCCATAGGCATGGTGGCGCTTCCACAGGCCACGATTGTGTGTTTGGTGGGTGGCGCTTCCACAGGCCATGATCGAATCTACTTATATTCATTCGGTATTGGTACGAGCCTAACAAAAATAAAAATGGAATTTTATTTCATCATAAAGAAACCGAAAATATATATATTGGTGTTTGTGATTTTCCTTATTTATGTTGAGTTTGGTATAAATTTTTAAGATGTGAATTTCTTTATTGATTTCTTTGAAATAATCGAATTTAACTAGTATGTTTTTGGTGTTTAATATATGTATATTTTGAAATTTAAGTATTTTGAATCATATTTGAGATTTGTTACCTTGGTGTTTCTTGGTTATGTTAATTTGTAATTATTTAGTACCACTGAGTCTTCCACTCAGCTTGTTAATTTTTATCATGCGCAGGTTGTGAGCTGTGGGTGCTACGTGAAAACCAAAAAAGCAGCATCAGAGTAGGAGTGTAGTTTTTGAGTAGAAGTGTAGCTTTTGAGTAGAAGTGTAGCTTTTGAGTAAGATATGTATATTAATGTAAAATTATGGCATGTATAGACTTATGGTAATAATATTGGGTTTGTAAATAATGAGATTTGTGGATATCTAAGTGTTATTATTTGATTTACTTGAATGGTGAACGTATGATGATATATATTTATTTCTTGAATGGATAAAAATATGATAAGATGACTTGATTTTTAATTTTAGAAGTTCTTGCGACATATTGAGTTGAATTGGAATTAAAGGGTTAGGAGGAATTATTTTGGGAGTGTGTATATTTTCTTAATGTGGCAAGTTAATTTTTAAGGGAAACTTTTGCGAAATTTTCGTAGGAATTTCCTTAAACTTTATTTATAAAATTTTTAATTACTTGCCTCCTTATGAAAATCTAACCACTTCTAATATGTGATATAGAGATAGTAAGTAGGATAAGACGGTGCTCCGACACCGAATTTGGCATCCGCTGTCTGGTTCTTTGGGGTTGGGTGGTGGGTGTTACATTTTACCTTTTTTGCATTTTTTCTTTTATAAGGATAATACTTCTTTATTGTTTTTCCTTTCTTTCATCTTTGAGGGTAACTTATAGAGGGATAACCAAACTATTCACAGAAGTCTCCTATGATTTTCATACCTGTTAACTTTTCTTTCTACATCTGCCTATGGATTCTAAGTTCATTATATAATCAAATCCATTCAGAAGTAATTTCTGAAGCTAGCTCTCCATAGTTGTATAGGTGATAATGAATGACTCTATCATGTTTTTCTCTATTCTATTTCTTATCCTTTTAGCAAATAATAGGGAAAGATCAGAGATAAACTTTTCTTTCCAAAAGTCATGTTGGTTATCTTCTCTAGCATAAATTGCTGTAAAAAAATACATCTTTATACCACTTAAATTGAGATAAATTAGGACATCTAAGATTTATTAATTGTTCATGAGCCCTATCCTGATACATACTAGTAGAACCTATAAAATATAGTCCTATGGTATAAATTAGTGTGTTTACAACATCATGGACATAGGTAACTGTCCTATTTTGGCCCTCAGTGACCACTTCTTGTTTAACTGCTTTTTCTATTTTATCTTTACCCTCTTGAGACAATGAAAAATCCCACCAGCTCTTTAACTGCCCTGTGAACCTAACAACTACTGTTTTTGCTACATTCAGGTTTGAATTTCTCTTAGGCTTAGATGCTATAGCATACATCACCATATTATGTAAAATATTTTTTATTTGGTATTCAAAAAGTCCATCAATATTCCACTCTTTGACGGATGTTCCATCATATTGGAAAGGGTAAGGAATAGAATTAGAGAAAAATATGATGAAGTCATTCCTTATCACTTGTAAACCTATGGAGAGCTAGCTTCGGAAATTACTTCTAAAGGGATTTCATTATGTAATGAATTTAGAATCTATAGGCAAATGTAGAAAGAAAGGTTAACAGGTAGGAAAATCATAGAAGACTTCTGTGAACAGTTTGGTAATCTGTCTATAAGTTACCCTCAAAAATGAAAGAAAGAAAAAAAGGATAAGGAAGTATTACCTTTTTAAAAGAGAAAAAAAATGCAAAAGAGGTAAAATCCTCAAAAAACAAGAAAAACAAAGACATAAAAATAAAAGGTCAAAGAAAATTGTCGTTTGTTATAAATGTGGTAAGTTAGGGCATTATGCAAACAAATGTAAAGTGAAACAATCAATTCAAGCCCTAATAGTAGATGACGAGCTAAAGGCTTTTTACAAAAACTATTCTTAAATAGTTCCGATTTAGAAAAGGAAGATTTAGAACTTAGTGTTCTAGATTACACTTTAGAAGATGAATCAGAAGAGGAAAAGCAATGTACAAAATAAAAATTCAGATTGCAATGGAAATTGTGACTATTATAAGTCACTATAATCCATGAATGGTCTGTTAATCTTAACAAAGTTTGATAATTTGATATTAGATTTAATTGAGAAAATAATAGACCCTGAGAAAAAGAGAGCATAATTAGAGAGTTATCTTAGGATATCTAAACCACTCAAGGCTAAGCACTTTAGGTGAATGCTTTCAATCATAGCATCTTACTAATTATTTGAAGGTAAGCCCATTCACTTTGAACCATGTACCTTGCAGTTCGTACTCCTCAGGGATATCCTTACTAATGCCCCTTCCTCTAATGTTTGGAATTCCATTTGAACTAATAGCTGGCTTCTTTCCTGTTCTATTCCGAAGACCGTCCTTATCCGTAAAGCAGTAAAAAAAGAAATGACAATAAAGAAAAGCAAGAAGGAGAGGAATTAGATGACCAAGAAAAGCATTTAGAAATTTGTAAATAAGAAATTGCTGTGTTATAGCAAAAGGGGCTCATAAGAAAAAGCCAAAGCACATGGAGCTGCCCGACCTTTTATGTTGAAAATGCTGCTAGGTTAGAAAGAGGAGTTCTTAGGCTAGTAACAAATTATAAACCCCCAAATAAAGCTTTAAGACGGATAAGGTACCCTTTGCCAAATAAGAGACCTGTTAAATAGATTATATGCAAAGCTAAGGTCTTCTTTAAATTTCATATGAAATTAGGGTATTGGTAGATCCAAATAGCGAAGCAAAACCGTTATAAAATTGCATTTACAGTTCCATTTGGTTACTATGAATGGAACCTAATGTCGTTTGGTCTAAAGAATGTTCCATCAAAATTTCAGAACATTATGAATGACATTTTTAATGCTTATACTTCTTTCTCAATTGTTTACATTAATGATGTCTTGATTTTCTGACAAACCATTGACAAACATTTTAAGCATCTCAGGATATTTATGAGAGTTGCTAAAGAAAATGGTTTGGTAGTATCAGCTAAGAAGGTTAAACTGTTCCAGATGAAAATTTGTTTTCTAGGTCATAATATTGAAAATGCAACAATAATACCTATTGATAGCGCACTTGAGTTTGCAGACAAATTCCTAGATGAAATCAAAGATAGGACTTAGTTGCAAAGGTTTTTAGAAAGTCTTAATTATGTTTCTGACTTTTATAAGAACTGAGCTCAAGATGCAAAGCCTTTATTCTAGAGGCTAAAGAAAAACGCATCTGATTGGACCGACCAACATACTCTAGCGATAAAGAAGATAAAAGCTAAGGTAAAGACTCTACCTTGCTTAGCTGTTTCCCATCTTGAGGCATTTAAAATTGTTGAAACTGATGCCTCTGATAAAGGTTATGGAGGAATTCTAAACAAAGGATTAAAGATAAAGAGTCCTTGGTAAGATTTATTAGTGGAGTTTGGACAGGACCAAGAGTAAATTACTCTACGGTAAAGAAAGAGATTTTATCAATAATACTCTATGTTCAAAAATTTAAGTCAGACCTAAATAAAAAATTTTTAATTAGGGTTGACTGCAAGAGTGCTAAAGAAATTCTTCTCAAAGATGTAAAGAACATGGAATTGAAATAAATTTTTGCCAGATGTCATAACTGTTTGCTGGAAACTAGCTCTTAATCTAGGCCTCAACTCTCAGTTGATATCAGAGCCATGTTGAAATTTAATTTATTCATCGTTGTGGTGAAATCCAAGTCGCGTATCTTTTGTTGTTGTTGAGTTAAAGGCATTGCAGGAGTAAATCATTGATAATGATCCAAAGTTATGGATAAATTATTTGGAAACTTATCTGGTTCTTTCAGAGGGTCTAGTTTTAGATCAAGATCTAGCCAGAAAACAAAAAATAAAGAAATCTTATTAGTCCCTGACATAGATACAAGTTTAGATAATTAGAAATTATCTGAAATTTTATTTTCTATGATATATAAATCTAATAATAATTTTTTATTTAAATCTGACTGTGTAATTAAATTTGTTGAAGAAGCAATTCCAATCCATGAAGGTTGTCATTCATTTAGTATGCTTTGTAAAGATCTGATAACAAAGCATAGAGAAAAATATGGTTTTCTTCATTTGGGAATGGTTCAAATAGCTTTGCAGCCTGCCACTAGAATAGGGCTAAACACTATAGCCATAGTTTGTGTTAGAGATAAAAGGCATAATAAGTTTAATGATTCTCTGTTAGTAGTTGTAGAGTCTTCACTATGTGATGGGCCAATTTACTTTTCATGTTACTCAAATTTTACTCTACCTCTATCAGATTCTCATGTTTTGAAAGCCTTTTATTTAGATATAAAAACATCTAGTTTTGATATGCTTTCAGTCACAGAAAATATTATTTTAACTTACAGAATACACTATAAAGAAATGAATAGTGTGATTCCAAATCTTTCTGAAGAATCTAAGGATCTCACTACACCCAAAGGCATCACAACTCTTTTTGTGACTAACCTAATGAAGGGTAATTTAGTGGTCCCTAAGCCAATTCCATGGGATCAAGTGAGTCTACTCGAGAATTGGGTTCTAGATAAGGCAATTCCAACTAAAAAAGAAGAATCTAATGGAGTAGAGTCTATAGTGGAAACCTCTGACGGTATTGTAGCCATAACCTTTTCCAGATCTAGAAGTGTAAACATTAGCTCTAGACCATCCTTAACTAGGTTACAGACCCTCAAAACCTCTATTTTTGAACCAATCAATAGGGTGAATTCTGTTATTGGCATAAGTAGAATAGAAGACATAACCCAACCTGTTTATGAGGCTAAAAGCCCAACACCATCAGATATGGACTACGATAAAGAAAGTATCATATCAAGGCCATTTAAAATAATGGTCTTAGAAATACCATTGTCCCTGTTTGACAAATGGTTTCATGTAAGCCTTAATGAAGAAGAGAAGGCTTATTGGCTAAAGAAGTTCAAAGCCTATAAAGCCCAACAAGGGGCTAAAGGATTTCCTGAATTCTTAAGACATGTTTTCCTTAAAAGGGAAACACTATCCTAATTTTTCTTATTCTGTCCTTATCAATACCCTTGAAACAAAATATCATAATTATATTACTAGTAAGGGTAAAATAATCAAGAGTGTACACCCCCTCTTACCAATATTTCTTATAAGACAGAACATTCTCATATAGAATGTTCTCTTTTTTTTTGGGGGGGGGGGGAGGAACATGAGGGATCAGTAGTAAAAATACTTCACCTGCAAAATTTTATAAATCTCAACCTATATACAGTTGGTGAACAATTAAATAGAATAGAGCCTTAAGTCCAACGGTTAAAGCCAGTAGGGATTGTCCCTAAATGTTAAACTGTCCCAAAACTTGTGATAAAAAATCTTAAAAGTAAGGTGCTAATTTGAACTACATAAATAAAAGACTAGTACCTTCAAGATATTTCTCCAAAATAATGGAGGAATTGAATACTGCAGATGGTAGCAAAATGTCTATAAAATATAAATTAACGATGCTATTTTCTGTAACGACGGTATCTGTTTTGAGGTTCCATTTATCATGGTGAAAGGACTTTCACACCCTGTTATCTTAGGGAATCCATTCCTTCACATGCTTTATCTGATAAAGAATGCGTTGAAAGAAGGAATTATCACTAAGATCAATGGAAGGTTAATTACTTTTCATTTTGTATCTCAATCAAAGGTAAAAGAAATTGACATGCTAAAATGCAGTATCAAAAGAAAAGAAAAATTCATAAATATATTAAAAAATGAAGTAGCTTGTAAAACTATAAGCAAAAAGATTTATGAAGAAAAAATGCAATTAAGGATTAAAGAATTTGAGTCGGAATTGTTCAACACAGTATGCTCTAATAATCTTATTGCCTTCTGGGAAAGAAAGAGGCATTTGGTGTCTCTACCCTACAAGCCTGATTTTAATGAAAAAATGATTCCAACACAGGCTCGGCACATTTCTATGAGTCCAAGGCATTTAGAAATATGTAAGAAAGATATAACTGAATTAGACAAAAGAGGCTCATTAGAAAAGTCAAAGCCAATGGAGCTATCCAGCCTTTTATGTTGAAAATGCTGCTGAATTGGAGAGAGGAGTTTCCAAGCTAGTAATAAACTATAAACCCTTAAACAAAGCTCTAAGATGGATAAGGTATCATTTGCCTAATAAGAGAGACTTATTAAATAGATTATATGAAGCTAAAGTCTTTTCTAAATTTGATATGAAATCAGTGTACTAGCAGATCCAAATAGTGAAGCAAGATCGGTATAAGACTGCATTCATAGTTCCATTTGGACACTATGAATGGAATGTTATGCCATTTGGTCTAAAAAATGCTCCATCAAAATTTCAAAAAATTTTGAATGATGTTTTCAATGCATATACTTCTTTTTCAATTGTTTACATTAATGATGTCTTAATTTTCTCGCAAACCATTGATCAGCATTTTAAGCATCTTAGAATATTTATGAAAATTGCTAAAGAAAATGGTTTGGTAGTATCAGCCAAAAAGGTTAAATTGTTCCAAACAAAGATTAGATTTCTAGGTCATAATATAGAAAATGGAATAGTAATACTTATTGATAGAGCAATTGAGTTTGCAAACAAATTTCCAAATGAAATTAAAGATAGAACTTAGTTGCAAAGGTTCTTAGGAAGTCATAATTATGTTGCTGACTTCTACAAGAACTTAGCCCATGATGCAAAGCCTTTATTCCAAAGGCTAAAGAAGAATGCATCTAATTGGACCAGCCAGCACACTTTGGCAGTAAGGAAAATTAAAGCTAGGGTAAAGACTCTACCCTGCTTAGCTATTTCCCATCTAGAGGCATTTAAAATAGTTGAAACTGACGCCTCAAATAAAGGTTATGGAGGAATATTAAAACAAAGGATTAAAGAAAAGGAATCCTTACTAAGATTCACTAGTGGAATCTAGACTGGACCGAGAGTAATTTACTCTACGGTAAAGAAAGAAATTTTATCAATAGTACTTTATGTTTAGAAATTTGAGTCAGACCTAATTAATCAAAAATTTTTAATTAGGGTTGATTGTAAGAGTATTAAACAAATCCTTTTGAAAGATGTAAAGAATATAGCATCTAAATAAATATTTGTCAGATGATAGGCAATCTTATCTGTGTTTGATTTTGATATTGAATACATTTAAGGTGAAAATAATTCTCTGCCTGACTTTCTGATACGTGAATTTTTTACAAGAGCATCTAAAAATGAGCTGTAAAAGATCTCTGGAGGTTTCTCCTTCAAGCTCTAAAGATCCAGAGCAACTAAGAAGTGATGCCTTTAAATTTAGCATTAGAGGACCTAATGAACCAGGTGTGCCAATAATCCCAATTTCTCATCAGCATCTGGTGCCTTTGTCAAGAAAACATGATGAATTGCCACCTAAAGAGGTAACAAAATTATACACTCACAATCACTTTACTAACCTGTATTTGCCTAAAGTTTATCTTTACTACCAGACAATATTAGAGGAAACCGGTTCAGTAAGCTTTTCTCCTACCATTAGGGGAGAAGGTGAATGGGCTTTTTCTAAATTCATTATGAGAAAAGTCTATTCACCTGAATGGGGTAATGACTTATTTCAATCTAAAGAATTAAGACTTGGACGACCATGTCAATTCAATTATTTTCACTATATGGAGGCTTTGAACGGAGCTACGTGTTACGAGAACAGACAGGGAAAGTTCAGCTGGTTTGTTGCATTCAATCTGGCTAAAGAAACTATGACTTCCCACTTTGGTTCCAAGAATGGTTCTATCAATGGGGATTATTTCCCATTGCTACTAGATCATCCACAGTTGACAACCAGATCATCAACATAGCACTCAATATTTTTGTGGAGCATGTCATCAAAGATCTTTTGCATTGCTCGCTGATAAGTTGCACCAGCGTTCTTCAGTCCAAAAGGCATAACTGTGTAGCAATATATACCCTTCGGCGTTTGAAATGCTATCGCTTCTGCATCCTTGACAACCATTGGGATTTGATTATAGCCAGATGAGCCATCCATGAAAGAGAGTCGCTTATAACCAGTTATGGCATCCACCATAATTTCAATGATGGGAAGAGGAAAATCATCCTTCGGACATGTATTGTTTAAGTCTCAAAAGTCTACACAAATTCTTAATTGCCCATTTTTCTTTTTGACAGGAACAATGTTTGAGATCCAAGTAGGATACTTAACTTCCCTTATGAAACCAGCTTCAATGAGTTTATTGACTTCAGCTTCAATCAGTGGAATCAACTTTGGACGAAATCGCCTTTGAGCTTGTTTCACTGGCTTCACCCCAGGTTTGATTGCCAAATTGTGGACTGCTACCTTAGGATCCAATCTCGGCATCTCTTTATAAGACCATGCAAATACATCTCGATGCTCCCAAAGCAATTCAACATACTCCATCTCCTCCTCAGATGATAAATTTGCACTAGGAAAAATTGGGCGAGGATCTTCCATTTTTCCGAGATTGATTTCTTTCAACTCATCGACTGTGGCTTTATTCTCCTCTTCCAAAGCCAAAGGAGCATCCTCAGCGCTTTCCTCAATAGGATCTTGGTCTTGATCCATGTCTTGAAAAGTAATATGGCCAACCATCACTACATCAAGTTCTTCTTCCTCAGATTGATGAGAGACTTGGCCAGTTACAATCACAGTATGGGGTTTTGCCTTTAATATGGACCCTGTAGTCACCACCCACTCAATTTTTCTTTTCATTCGAGAGGAAATGTTGCTACGCAAGTCATTGTAGTTTATAGCAATAGCAGACTGCTTCTTCTTATTCTTCTTTCCTTTACTTGGCTTTGAAATCCCAAGTCTTTGGTGAATAGAAGTTTTACTGCTTTCAGTGTTTGCAACTTCTGGAGTTCCAATTTGATCGAAGACCGAAACACGATTTGAAGAAACTCCTAATGACTGAAGATAGAAGGTCTTGAGACCTCGCTTTTTGTCTCTTCTACTTCTTCAACAGTAATGTGATTGGATGTTTCTCTTTTGATTTTTAAATGTAAAGGAGCAGGAGCTTGATACCCTAGACCACTCTTAGACCTCTGATCAGCAGTACTCTTCTCCTTCCAAACTTTGCAAATTCTGTTTGACAGTTGCTCACTATCACCATTCTTGAAATCCTTTGTCAATTGAGCCACATCAGTAGAACCATACCCTACTTTAACTAGTAGTCTATAAGCATTAGGGTCGAAACCACTTATTCTTTTGGCCGGCAAAGCTTCAAGCTTAACTATTGGACTCTTGAAAGGCCTTGCAAATCCCTTCAATGGTAGCCTAAAAACCTTAGCGGAAAAAAGACTAGTGACCGGGAGAGTCAAACCTTTCAAGCCTTGTATAATATCCTCCGGATTTAAGAAGGAAGTTTGATCATCTTTGCCTTTGGAGACATGAACAAAATGAAGCTTCATTTTTCTTGCAATCGTTTGACTTGTCTTTGCTAAGGCATCCTCCTTGTTTTCCTCTTTCAAGGAAGATTCCCCTTCTTCAGTCTTCTTTGCAGGATCCTTTTCTTCAACATCCTCAAGAACTGGTGGAATCTCTTCAATAAAAAATTCCTTAAAGTAAAACTTTGCATCAGCAAAGTATGATTCAACTTCAGTAAATGGCTTTGAATTAGCTATGACTGTTCTTATCTTTCCATCTTTTGAATACTTGAAGCACTGATGGTCAGTTGATGACAACACCTTATTCCCATGAATCCATGGACGCCCGAACAGTATATTATAAGTTGTTCTTGCATCAATCACGTGTAGAAGAACATTTGTCTCCATTTCATCAATACGCAATTGGAGTTTAAGTCTACCAATAGCCCTTTGCCCATTTTGATTGAAATCATGTATCATCAATCGACTTTGCTTCAGTTCATCCATGGGTATGCCCAGTTCCTTAAGGGTCTTAAGAGGCATAATGTTGACGACTGAACCTGGATCAAGCAAAATTCAATTTATCTTTCTCTCATAGATGTAACCTGCAACAAACAGAGGACGATTATAGGGCTTATCACCAAGCACTCGATCCTCATACGTAAAGGTGATTTTCTCCACAGCAGTATAGTAGGCCTTTGCCTCCTGAATCTCCTAATTGCTATCTTGTTTCAGCTCTCCTTCAATATGACAGCATGGGAAAGAAAGTTTTGCAGCCAGTATCTCTTTCGACGTGTATTCTGCCAAAGTGATTGGTTGCCTGGACTTTTGCTTTATACAGTCTTCTACCCGTGATTTGAAAATCCCTTTTGGCTTTTGAAACTTCGCTCAAGTGTCTGAGGAAGCTATTTTTGTTGACTTGACAAGTTTCTTGAACAGCTTATTCCTCGTTGGAGCCTCCTTAAATGGAAGTAGGTTTCTTCTTTTACTTCTTTTGTGAGTAACCAAAGTCCATCCTTCGTCTTCAAACTGGTTTTCAATAAGCTCATTGCCCCCACCAGTGCCCCTATCTCCTTGTAGCAAACTGATTTCATTTGGCAGAGAAGTTTGGTTTGGAATAGACACCTCAACTTGAACTGGGTCCAGAGAGCCAAACCTTATTGTTTCTCTTCTTGTTGAGATTGGTGATTCACTAACCACTATTGTTACCATGTTAGCAGTCGCCGCCTTCTCATCGAAACTGATGACACCATTCCTCTAAAGCTTCATAATTTTATCCTTCAAGACGAAGCGCTTCTCGACTAGATGACTAATCAGTCTATGATACTTGTAGTAATTCGGATCATCCACCCGATTTGCTTCCTTCGGGCGCTTCATCTCTGGCAATTGGATGAGTTTAGCTTTAAGCAGTTCATCCAACATGTCTGAAACATTAGAATCGAAAAAGGGATAACTCTTTTCCTACCTCTCCTTCAACGTAACTTTCTTTCTTCTATAAGCTGAAGAGGAGTAACCTTCGCATGCTGCTTGTTTTCAATCTTAGGCTGCAACTTGACTGGCTTTGCTGTTATAGCCATAGATTGCTTACCCTCTAATTTAGTAGGTAGTTTGACAAATTTTCGCGCCTCTGGCTTATCTTTCCCTGTTCTTGGTTCTTGAACTGGGAAATTTTGATTCCCATGATCAGAAATGCTAAGCTCCATGTCATGAGCCCGGGTAGCCAATTCTTCAAAGTGTGGGGCTTGATCCCCTGCAAGATGTAGCGCAAGCCCTAATGCATGCCCTTGATGCACATATCAATTGCTGAAGACTCAGACAATCGATCCTTGCAATTCAAATTGAGACTTCTCCATCTTTCAATGTAGTCAATCACAGATTCCTCCTTCCACTGGCGAGTAGCTGTGAGTTCAATCATGCTAACTATGCATTTGGTGCTATAAAAGAGATTAAGGAACTCTCACTCCAGTTGTTCCCAACTATCAATGGAACCCGGCTTGAGATCCGTGTACCAATCAAAGGCATTTCCCTTTAGAGACCATACGAATTGCTTGACGAGCAGATCACCGTCTGTGCCAGCATTGTTGCAAGTTTCCATAAAGTGGGCTACATGCTGTCTTAGATTTCCCTTTCCATCAAACTGTTGAAACTTGGGAGGTTGGTAATTTGATGGCATCCTCATCATGTCGATCCTCAAAGTGTATGGCTTTGAGTAGGTGTATGAAGGTTGCATTGTCGTCTCCAACTGATGTTTCAGCGCTTCTTTAATCAGCTCCTTCAATTGAATAGTCGAGATTGAGCCGTCAATAGCAAATTTGACACCCTTTTCTACGGTCTCCCTTGTTGGCGTCTCTTTTGGTGGTGGGATAAACCCCTTTGAAGCAGACTCATCTTTTTCAAACATCTGACTTTTCCTAGTCACGCTGTCTAACCTATTCATGAGATAGGCAATTTGGTTGTCTTTCTCATGAAGAGCATGATTGAGAGCTTCTAGTTGCAACTTTAGAGCATCCAGTTCTTCTGCTGATGTAGTTCCAGTCATTATAACAGATATGACATCAAAAGAGTTTGCTACTGAAGCAGTCGATCACTTTTGGGAAGCACCTTTCTTAGTTGACTCCACCCAAACTGGTGAGGTAACAACAGTTTGTTGAGGAAGAGGGGTCGTCTTTGCATAAATTTCTGTGATAGACTTCATCTTGGTGTTTGCATCAGGACTCGAATCGGCAGCGAATCCAGCATTGAGGACACTTGAAGCGCCAGTTTGTGCGACCTTTGAGGTGATAGTGATCTTTCTTGGTGCCATCGAATCTTTTAGCTTATTTTTGTTGAAACTCTGGGAGTTGCAAAGCGAAGAGATGAGAGGTAGAGAGGTCCCACTGGGTGTGCTAGAAATTTGTATAAAATTTGTTCCTGAAATTAAGAAGTAAAAAATTACAAATTTCAAATTGTATTTGTGATGTGGTGGATACAATCTCTAGTGAAAAGTTCTAGTACAATGAAGGTTATCCTCTGATTCTTCTCTTTGTCGGGAGCGGGATTCAAGGTTCGAAAGACTTGATCTTGAACACGATTCAACGGCCGAAAGACTTGATGTTGAATTGATGTAGAACGTGTGTTTGACAATTCAAAGGGTCGTGGAGACTTGGTCTTGAATTGACGTAGAACTTTGATCTTTGGACTTGAGAGTGAACTTTTGAGTCTTGAGTTCGACAAAGCTTCGAGGCTTCTATTTTGTCTTTTTCTCTATGAGTTCGTGTGTTCCCATATGTGAAGAAAGGCCTCCTATTTATAGAGATTTGAGGGAGTCCCCCTATAATTTGATTGGGCCCACTTGGCAAGCCTTCATTGGTTGCTGCTGTGTCACCTAATTCATGTAGACGCCTAACTTATTAACCAAGATTTAATTTAATTGGTCCACTTGGCTAATTTTTATTGGACTTTACTACATTATTTATTTATGCAGTAAATGATATTTATCCAATAATTTTATTTTAACAACCACTTAAATATTTTGATCAGTTATTAAAATAAATTATTTAATTTAACTAACCAATAATTTAGTTGGTTAATTAAAATAGTTAAGTTAATAATTAAATTAACTTAAATAAAATTTTGGTATCTACAAGGCCGAATCAGGGTGAACTTGTTCAGCAGTTGGTAGCTGTATTGTGGCAGGCTGCGGGGGCAGTTCGCCAGGCTCTAGTTACATCGACCCCGGTAGAGAGACTGAGGAAGTATCGTGTTGAGGATTTTATGGGTCGGAGGGTTGATGACCCTTCTGCAGCAGAGTTCTAGCTCCGGGCTACGGAGAGGGTCTTGGACCAGATGCAATGTACTCCACGAGATAGACTGTTATATGTTGTTTCTTTGCTAAAGGAGGAGGCTTATTTGTGGTTAAGATAGCGAGAGCTAAAGATGTTACTTGGGATTTCTTCCTCTCTGAGTTTCGGGAGAAGTCTGTGGGGGAGTTGTACACTGACCAGAGGATAGCTTAGTTTTTAGAGCTCAGATAAGGTCGAATGATCGGATTAGAGTATGAGTGAGAGTTTTTGCAGCCGAGTCGGTATGCCGCTAAGCTGATCCCTACTGAGGAAGACCGATGTAAGCGGTTCAGGAAGGGACTATTGGATGAGTATCGGATGCATTTGACATCCCAGCCCCACACTACACTAGCTTCGTTGGTGAAGACCGCTATAGAGCTTGACGATATCCGGGGTGAGAGATAGTCTAGAGTTTAGAGGACCTAGCAGGGCGGTCAGTATAAGAGATTCCAGAGTGTTACGTCTGGATAGACTTTTGGAGTCCAGCCCGGTAGTAAGAGGTTTAGAGGTGGACCGCAAATGGGGTCAGACCGGGTCAGACAGTTGGTCAAGGTACATTTGCGAGGTCAGCTCCTCCGGCTACATCTGTTGATAGTGGCGGAGGTGTTGCACGGCCAGGTCTACCGACTTGTACTCAGTGTGGCAGGAGACTTGTTGGAGTGTGTTGGGGAGTTACAAGAGCTTGCTTTATATGTGGATCCATCGAGCATATGATTAGGGATTGTCCTATGACAGTGACTAGTCTAGCTCACTAGGTTGGGAGGCCAGCTCCTTGTGTTCAGATAGGCAGAGGTAGGGGCCGTAGTGAGGCTTATGGTACTGGGAGTCAGAGGACGATTTTTGAGATAGTGGAGAGACCGGAGACTAGAGCACTAGTGAGGGCATATGCTATTAGGACCAGGGAGGAGCAGGATACTCCGGATGTCATTGCAAGTACCTTTTCTATCTTCGACACTTTTGTACTTGCTTTGATTTATCCGGGCTCCACACATTCATATATATGCATACATGTGGGTAGACTGGGTAGTATGCATGCAGACACACTAGAGCACAGTATTGAGGTCGCTAGTCCCCTGGGTCAGAGTGTAGTAGTTGACCGGGTGTATAAAGATTGCCCTTTGGTCATTCATGGGCATGTATTTTCGAGAGATTTGATAGAGTTGCCTTTCTGGGAATACGACGTGATCTTATGCATGGATTGGCTATCTCGCCATGGTGTGATTGTGGATTGCAGATGTAAGAGAATCACACTCCAGACTTCGACTGGTGAGGAGATAATAGTTGTGGGTAAGAGGAATGATTACCTCTTTAATGTTATTTGAGATAGTACCGCTAGGAAGACGATATGGCATGGCTTTGAGGTGTTCCTAGCCTGTGTACTTAAGCCTGAGGGGAGACCTCCCAGTGTAGATGAGATTCTGACGTTGTGTGATTTCCTGGATGTGTTTTAAGAGGATTTGCCTGGTTTACCTCCTGCGAGAGAGGTTGAGTTTAGTATTGAGGTTATGCCGGGTACTACGTCTATATCTGTTGCACCATATCGGATGGCTTGCACTGAGCTGAGGGAACTAAAGATTCAGCTTCAGGAGTTGCTCGATAAGGGTTTCATTCGACCTAGTGTTTCTCCTTGGGGCGCTCTAGTCTTGTTTGTGAAAAAGAAGGATGGTACCTTAAGATTGTGTATCGATTATAGGTAGCTGAATAAGGTGACAGTGAAGAATCATTATCCATTACCTCGGATAGAAGATTTATTTGATCAGTTGAGAGGGGCCACAGTATTTGAGGTCTGGGTATCATCAGTTAAGAGTCAGAGAGGCGAATGTGCCGAAGACTGCTTTTAGGACTCGATATGGCCATTATGAGTTTTTAGTGATGCCATTTGGGTTGACTAATGCCCCAGCAGTATTTATGGATCTGATGAACCGGATCTTCCATCCTTATTTGGATCAGTTCGTAGTGGTTTTTATTGATGACATTTTGGTGTACTCTCCGACTAGAGAGGATGATGATCACCACTTATGGACAGTTTTGCAGACCTTGAGAGATCGGCGATTGTATGGTAAGCTTAGTAAATGTGAGTTCTGGTTGACGGAGATTGCCTTCTTGGGGCATGTTGTTTCAGCGGAGGGTATTCGGGTGGATCTGAAGAAGATTGAGGCAGTGCTTGATTGGAAGCCAACTAAGAATGTCACAGAGATTCGAGTTTTTTGGGTATGGTTGGGTATTAAAGGAGGTTTGTCAAGGGGTTTTCCCTTATTACAGCCCCTTTGACTAGACTTCTTCGTAAGGATGTTCGATTTGAGCGGACTGATAGATGCTAGAGCAGTTTTGAGAGGCTTAAGGTGATGCTTACTGAGGCTTCGATTTTGACACAGCTAGCTCCTGGCAGGCCATAAGATGTAGTGATGCTTCGCACAATGGTTTGGGTTGTGTACTGATGTAGGAGGGTAAGGTAGTTGCTTACGCTTCTCGACAACATAAGCCACATGAGCAGAACTATCCTACCCATGATTTGGAATTAGCAGCTATTGTGTTTGCTTTGAAGATTTGGAGGCATTACTTGTATGGTGAGAAGTGTCACTTATATACGGATCATAAGAGCCTTAAGTATTTGCTTACGCAGAGAGAGCTTAACTTGAGGCAGCACAGATGGTTAGAGCTACTTAAGAACTATGATTTCAGCATTGATTACCATCCGGGTAGAGCTAATGTTATTGCAGATGCCTTAAGAAGGAAGTCTTTAGTAGCCCTTCGTGCTATGAATGTTTAGTTACCAGTGGCTAGTGATGGTGCTCTTGTAGCAAAGCTTATGGTGAGACCTAGCCTACTGCAGCAGATTAGATATGCATAGCTAGGTGATCGAACTATTGCTGAGTGGAAAGACTTAGTCAGAGAGGATAAGAAGAAGAGGTTTCAAATTAGAGATAATTACTTATACTGTGGAGATCGGATTTGTGTGCCTAAGATTTCAGAGTTGAGGAGGAGTACCCTAGAGGAGGCCCATAGTAATCCGTATTCCATGCATCCAGGCAGTAATAAGATGTACTAGGATTTGAGGATGAAGTATTGGTGGTCGGCTATGAAGAGGGACATTGCGGGTTTTGTATCAAGATGCTTGACCTGTCAGTAGGTTAAGGCAGAGAATCAGGTCCAGTCAGGTTTGCTACAGCCTATCTCTATTTAAGAGTGGAAGTGGGATAGGATCACCATGGATTTCGTGGTTGGTTTGCCTATTACACCCAGGAAGAAAAATGTTATTTGGGTTATAGTTGACAGATTGACTAAGTCAGCGCATTTTCTTCCTATTAGGATTGATTATATGATGGAGTAGTATGCAGAGCTCTACATTGATGAGATTGTGATATTACATGGAGTTCCTTCTTCCATCATCTATGATAGAGATCCAAGATTTACTTTGAGATTTTGGAAGAAATTAGATGAGGCTCTAGGTACTAGATTGCATTTCAGCACAGCTTTCCATTCGCAGACAGATGGTCAGTCAGAGCGAGTGATTCAGGTGCTTGAGGATATGTTGAGGCCTTGTGTGATTGAGTTTGAGAGCAGCTGGGGGAGGTATATTCGGCTGGCAGAGTTTGCTTATAATAACAGTTACCAGTCGAGTATTCAAATAGCTCCTTTTGAGGCTTTATATGGTAGGAGGTGTAGGATACCTTTATGCTGGATGGAGCTTAGCGAGGGCAAGATAGTGGGTCTAGGTTTGGTCCATGATGCAAAGGATAAGGTGAGGATTATAAAGGAAAGGTTGAAAGTGGCTTCAGATCGTCAAAAGTCATATGCTGACCATAAGAGAAAGGATATCGAATATGCAGTGGGTGATAAGGTGTTCTTGAAGGTTTCTCCATGGAAGAAGATTCTAAGATTTGGTAAGAAGGGTAAGCTTAGTCCTAGGTTCATAGGACCATACGAGATCTTATAGCATGTGGGACCATTGGCCTATAGACTAGCATTACCACCAGACATTGATCGGATACATAATGTTTTTCATGTATCCTTGCTACAAAGATATAGATCGGATCCTTCGCATGTGATTTAAACCGAGTCTCTCACCATCGAGCCAGATTTGACGTATGAGGAGGAAGCCATAAGGATACTTGCTAGAGAGGTTAAGGAATTAAGGAATAGGAAAATACCTCTAGTGAAGGTCCTATGGAGGAACCATAAGACAGAAGAGGCTACATGGGAGAGAGAGGAGGATATGTGATAGCAACATCCGCAATTATTCATATCAGGTAAATTTGAGGATGAATTTATTTTAAGGTGGGAGAGCTGAAACAGTCTAATTTTTCAGTGCTATAAATAGTAATTTATCAGTCTGTGAATAGTACCATTGATCCGAGACATGGTATTATTTCGGTCCGAAAAAATTACTATATGTGTCTAATATTCTATTTAATATTTTTGGAGCATGTTTACATGATTTAGATGGGTAGAGAATATTTTATGAATATTTTTGGAGAATTGCGGCAACTAATGAATATTATTTTTATTGTGATATATTAAGAAATAAATGGTGAATTATTTTTGAGAAGTTAATTTAATTAATTTGTGGAGTTAAATAATATTTAGAAATGAATTATTTGAAAAATATTTAGAGCCATTGGATGAGATTACCTAAGACTTGATCTTGGCCATTGATTTAGCATGAAAAGAGGAAGCAAAGTTTGACTTTGCTACTTAAGTAATCTACACATTCTCTTTCTTCTTCCTTCCCATTCTCCACGCCATTTCTTCTTCTCTTCTTCTTCTTCATCCATTTCTTTCATTTTTCAACCACAAATATCCATTAAACCACCTAATTAAATCATAGAAAAGTAATTAACTCTTAAGGAACAAGTAATAGAAGCTAGAATTTGGAGTTCCTAAGCTTTGGATTTAAAGTTGCCATTAAACGAGGTGAGTTGTAATTTTTGGATTTTGTAAATTATTAAGTAAAACTCTAGGATTAGCCATGAAAATAATGCATTAAGCCATGCTCCTTTCTTTTCTAGTATTAATTTTTGATTTTAATGAGCACTTTGCCTACTTTGAAGAGATTGGTGAACTCTCCACCAAAGGCAAAGAGAAGGCTAAGGATTAGTGTTTTCTAAGCTTATTCAAGCTCATTCAAGAGGTTAGTGCACTATTATATCAATTTCCCTTCCATTTTCTTTAAGTTTCAATTTTTTAGGTTTTTTTATGATTTTTGAGTTCTTGTTGTTTTTGTTGGGGAAATGTGTAATTGAAGGTTTATACATGTTATTTCATGAATTCTAAGTATAATGTGATGCTTGAAAGAGAAGGAGAACATCTCTTTCTTCCTTCCCTTCTCTTGGCCGAACCTCCTTAGGAGGAAGGGCACAAACTTTTGTCTTATATTTTGGTGTTCTTTGATTCTAGCATGATTTTGAGTGAGATTGTCCTTGAGAAAATGTGACTATTTTAAAGGAAAACATTTTTCCTCTTTTAATTGAG
>CANUEX010030495.1:0-13522 GCA_948099535.1 Jatropha multifida | reverse complement strand
ATTCGCAACTCAATTTTATCATCTAGTGTCTAATTTTATCAATTACCCAAATTTATTCAATTATAACCCTAAACTCCAAATCCTCAAATCTTCAAAAATTACTGGGTTTTAATGCAATAGAATCAATCTATAGCAATAGGGGAATGATTTCGAGCTCACCTTGCTGTCCAAGCTCGCCGGAAACTGCAGAAAATCTCCTAAAATCGAAGGAGAGCTGCTGTCAAAGAGACAGCAGCGTCGCGCGAAGAAGAAGAAGAAGAAGAAGGAGGAGGAGGAGGAGCTGGCCTTCTCCGTCGGTTCATGACTGGAGGTCGCTTGGAGGAGAGATGGCGATGGTGGCTGTCTGGTGTGAGGCGAACAGAAGAGAGGGAGAGGGGGTTGTCGGGGAAGAAGGTGAGCGGGAGAGAGGAAGAGAGATGTCGGGGAGAGAGAAAATTTTTCTGAGTTTTTTTTTTTTAAATTTATTAATTTATTTTATTTATTATTATTTTATTATTTATTTATTTTAATTAAATGGTTTTGGTTCAATTTGAATCGATTTGGTCTAACCCAACGATTTAGCCTATTTCCATTTGATTTAAGGATTTTTCGACTGAGTTAGACTATTTAAATTCGGTTTTCGATTCGGTTTGCGGCATAAAATATTATTTTTCGTCAATTCTCATTGGTGAAAATTTACAATTAAATTTTAAATAAAAAATTCTTTTGAAAATAAATTAACGGGTCATTTCAATACAGCTTTAATTCATATAAACTATCGCATTTTTTTCTCCAACTACAACTACAGTAATATTAGTTTAATTCTTTGGTCAGTTCTTTTTTTCTTTTTCATGATTTTTCAATTTTATAAAATGATATATATATATAGAAAGAAATGTATACAGAAAGAAGCAGATATAGAGTAAAGATATTTTTTTAATTTTGATAAAGGACCGATATTAATTAAATCTCATTATTTTAATAATTTATTTTTCATCTTAGTACAATTAGTTTTATGATGTTGAGTATGTATGTTATAATTTTTTTTAATTTGTTTGTATAGTTTGTATGCTTATGAATGAAATGTCAGCTTTTATTTTTTATTATTATTATTATTATTATTATTTTGCTCTTTCTTTTATTTATTTTATTTGTTTTGCTTCAAAAGGTAGGAAGTTAAAGAGAAATCTAAACATTAAACTTAATAAATAGATTTAAAATAATAAAGGGAGCTAATAAAATAATATCTGGTAAATCAAAAAAATAAATACATTTAATAAATTAAAGAGATGAGATACTTGATATTCTTATCATTTAAATTTTAATTCTATTATCTAAATATTAAAAAATTATATATAATGATTGACAGCAATTTTCACAAGTATAAAAAATCGCAACAAGTAATAAAAAATGAGTAGAGTATCGTCCATGAAGATTTTATACCAGGTATCAAAATTATTTTAATCTACTATTATTTAAACGATAATAAAGATGTTATTTGTAAAAGTAAAATAAAATAAAATAGTAGAAAAAGAATTCAAACAAAAATATTTGATGAAAAAAAATCAAGGTTTAAGAGCTATTAGGGATATTGACTTCACTTAACTCTACCCAATTTATTTTATTAGTTTGCTAATCAATTTTAATTGTTCAAGTAGAAAAAACAACCCTAGAATCATTGACAAGCTCTTCCGATGTATTATTAACTATTTTAATCTTATTTAATTACCTATCTCCCAATAGCGTAACTAAACATGAATTAAATCATTAAGTTTTATGGTTTGTTCAAGAATTCATAACCTAAGGTCATTAAATTATGAAAACCCCCATGAGTCAAATCATATAGCTTCCGCATCAAGTTATTATTCCCATGTAATTTATTACTTTTTTCTTATCAAAAACCCTTCTTCTGATAGCGATCAATGAAATAAATCAATCTAGGGGAGAAACTCTGCCTGGAAGCATTAAGTTCAGTAACAAATTATAATTTGAACAAAGAAAAACAAATCTAATATCATAAATTGGGGTAGAAGTTAAGCTGTACAAATTCCTAGTATGAAAGTTTAGTTCGACATAGTAATTAAATAAAACTCAATATAATCTGAAAATAATTCCATAAATAATAAGAATTAATAGAAATAAAACAAGATCAAGAGTTTAGAGACAAAAACAAGTCAAACAATAGCGTAGACGACTCCCTTGATTCTTTACACAACTTGATTGCTTGAAATCTTATAAAGAGAGAAAAACTAAGAAAGAATGGAACGAAGATCTAAGATTCGATGATAAATCGATTGATGCCCTGCTTGCTGCTGTGATCTTTCTTTATATAGACTTCATTGGGTGTCTTTGAATTCGAGTAGGAAACTGATTTGAATTAGATTCCTTTTCTGTTTAGGAGTCTTCTTTCATCAGGTTGGGTTTGAGCAACGCTTGAGATGAGTCCTTTTAGTATTTCCATGTAGCTCATGCAAAAGTCACGCCCATGTCTCAGATTTACACGGGTTGAATAACAAAATTCGGCCCGATTGACTTTCCAGTAGGTGCAACGGCCGTGGCACTGCATGGCCTGTCCGTGTACTTTTTTGACTTGGTCATGTTGTGCTTTTAGACTTTCAATTTCAGCCCCAACCTTCTTTGATGTGACTTATGGCTATTTTCGTGTTAAAAATCCTTCAAATCAAGCTTATCAAGAATCAAGGGAACTTAATTAAAAATATAAATAAATTTAAGTGAAAAGCTAATTAAATAAATTAAAAATACTAAAATTTCTAATAAAAACTAAGCTAAAAATACTATAAAAATATGACCTATCAATGATCATATTTTCAAATTAATATTTATTTACAATAATTGTTTATATCTATATTCAATTTTGAAACTTTTTATTAGATAATTTAAGATATTTTTTTGAATTTAAAAATTAGTGATTATTTAAAATAATTATCTATATTCATATTTGATTTTTTTTTCTTAAGTTTTAGATTCAGCTATTTAATTCTTTTTTCATCTATTTACAATAGTTTTATATTTTTATATCTATATATCTTTATTATTATGTTTATGCATATTTGCAAAAACTCTATATATATCTATATATAATGTGGTTACTCTATTTTTTATATAAATATTTATTTTATATGTATACAAAATTTTTTAATATAATGTACGATAATAAAATAATAAAATAACCCGTCCTAGCGCAGTGTCACGATCCAAAATCGTGGGCCGGACAGGCACTAGGACCTAAGTAAGCTTAAGGCCCCCGAGGCCCGTAGTAAGCCTAAACTATCAAAATCCATTCTTATCATCATTTGACTATCGGAATAGTAAGCCCATATTATGACATTATTCATACAATAATCAGAGTTAACAGTTCTGGCCCAGCCTTAGTATTAAATACTATTCGCAGCTTGGACCCATATCCATTTAATAAAAATATATTCTCATATAAATATTTATTTGTCATAATATGATCAAACTATTCCTATCATACAGTCTCCAAATATTCATAAGAAAACACTCCATAATTTATTTATAATCACATGATAATTCTTTTTACATAACCAAATATTATTTAAACATCCTAACTGCGGAGTTAAATAAAATATGCGAAAAACCACAAATATTAATAGAAAATTTATACTAACATGATTGAATCTCTGCGGAGAAGGAAGCAGAGTCTTATAAACCGACTATACTTTTATTTCCTGAAAAATATTTAAGGAAGGGGGGTGAGTTTCACTAAACTCAGTAAATAATAATAAATAATGCAAACCCACACATTCAAGCAGTATGCTTTCATAATATAATAAATGGGCATACTTCACAAGCACGTGTCATTCATCAGCATCTTCAAACAAATCACATTCAAATATTCACAACATGTGAAAATTAATCAGTGAAGTCACAAATCCACCTATTGGCCCCAGGCCAATTCCATAATAATAATATATATAATAGGGAGCCGATCCCCCATACTTGGTCCACTGACCCATAGTGACACACGTCATCTCAATTTTCACCCCGATACAAAAGCACATTATTTCACATCACAATTATTCACAAATATATTCAATATAATAAATGCAACATAAGAATGTAATCAAGGGCGAAAATTATATAAATTTAGAGAAACGAAATATTATATATTAAAGACTAAAATTATAGAATTGGGATATTATATTTGGAAAATGAAGGATATCATTATAGCAATAAGAAATGATTCATGATTATTTAAATAATATGAAGAATATATGATATGCATATGAAATGCATGTATGCAGGATGGTGTGCATCATTTATTATTACTTACAGTGACCGCAGAATAAGTTCAAATCTGTCCTGGGTTCTGATTTGGAGGAGCAGTAGAGGAATTTGGTCAATCTAAGAAATACGTATAATAAGAAAAATATAATTAGATACTGACTTCCTTAATTAAGAATATTATTTTAATAAACTTATCTGTTTATTTTATTCTTCTAACTAAATTTCTAATATTATTTCCACAAAAATATAGCTGTCCACCTATTTTATTATAATCCAACTTTCTAAGATAATCATATTGTATATTAAACAATTATTCAAATAATTATAATAAACTCTATAACTATAATAAACTTTTAATTCAAAAATCCTCAACTATATATTTCTATTAATTCATTATATAACCTTACTATTTACTAGCAATTAATTTATTTACTTATTTTGTATATAGTCTAGATATCAATTCTATTTATTCTGCCATAAAATATATTTATATTCCAAATTATAATTTAACATCAACAATAATAATAATTCTATCTAATTAAAATCTTCAAATATAATTCGTTAGCAATTTTTACCAAATATTCTAATTATCATCCGAATAATTTAATTATATAAAAACATTTAATAACCATTTAATCTTTGTGCTAAAAACCATTAACCGTTATAATAATTCATTTAATCAATTAATTAATTAATTCCACTCTTCCATTTATTAAAAATCCTTTAAATATATCCATTAATCCTTAATAAAGGAATTTTCAAAATTTTAAAATCTTAACGCTAACTAATTAATTTGTTAACCTTCAAAATCAATTAAAATCCTACAATTACTCTTTTATTACTCAGATCATCAATTAATTTATTTTATCCAATTTCTCCAATTAATCATCAATTTCATAATTAATTAATTAATCAAAATTACCCGAAAATCAATAATTTATCAAAATTCTAATAATATATCTTCTAGATATAATAAAATCGACCAAAATAATAAATCAACCCTCTATAAATAATTAATCACTATAACTATTCAATTTAAGTAATTAACTATCAATATTATCCTTAAAATAATAAAATCCACCTATATATAAAATCAACAAAATAATTAATCAATCACCAAAATATTAATATATATTATCAAAATATAAACTCTATCAAATAATAAAATCATTCATCAACCAAATATTTAATTTAATTTCCTTTATTAATTTACTCAATTGATTCTCTTAACTAATTTAAATCCCATAGTAATTTTTAACTAATCAAAATCCTCTCTTAAATCCATCACTGCATCAACATCATCCCAGTTAAAATAAATTATAATCCATAATCAACTTATCAATCCACCGCAACAGAAAATACTAACCCCATAATTCAACCATTCATCAAAAATAATAAAATCAACCGTTAAAATTATTAAAATAAATTTCTGAAAATTATTTTATACCCTTCAAATATTATTTATAGTCCCGAAAATAATTGTTTGGTGACTATCGGGTCTAGAATCGCGACTGAGGTGGCCGGAAACGCGTAGATCGGGACTGAGTTTGCTGGGATAGGACTCGAGGGGCTGAGATCGGGTCACGGATGGCTGGATCGCAGTAGAGACGCGGCTGAGGGTGGCTAGATCGGTGGAGACGGTGCGGTTTCTACAGCCTTGCTGGCTGAATCGCGCGATGAAGCTGCTGATGGTGGAGGAAAATGGGGCTGCTGGAGTGGCTGTGCAACCCGCAGAAAGGAGGAGCAAGCGCGACGCGGTGGCTAGCTGGAGCTGGCGTCGCGTCACTGTTGTTCGTCGGGCGGCGCAGGACAGGGAAGGAGGAGGAGCGGCGCGCGATGAGGAAGGAGAGGCTGTGGCCGTGGCGCGGTGGAGCTACTGCCGGTGTTGCTGGTGGCGGTGGCGGAGCTGGCGTGCGCAGATTGAGAGAGAGAGAGAGAAAGAAAGAGCTGGTTGGAGAGTGAGTGAGAGAGAAATGGTGAGAAGGAGAGGGAGCTGTGTCGATCGAAGAAGAAGAAGAAGAGAATAAAAAGAAAGAAAAGAAAGAAAAAGAAAAAAGAAAAACAGAATAATAAATTTTTAAATTATTAAATAAAAACAAACCGTCTAAGTAGATTATCGGAAAAAAAAAAATAATAACGCATAATATTTTTCAAAAATATTCGATTCGGATCTAATTTAAATTAATTCGGTTTAATAAAAAAAATATTGGTTCAATTTTTATTCAATTAACGGTTACTCAATAAATTTTTTTGGACGAATCAAAATAATTTTCGGTCCCGATAATATTACATGGCATAATATTATTGACTAAAAATTTATAATTTAAATTTAAATAAAAATATTTCAAAATAAAAATTTCGGGATATTAGACGCAGTCTTTTACCGTTAGTTAAGATAACAAAGTATATCTTATCATTGTTTTTTTACTATTTAGAATTTGAAAATAAAAAATATATAATTTTAAAATTTTTGAATTTCATTTTTGTTTATATAAGCAAGCTGAAGTTGTAAAGCAGCTAACCAATTTAGTTACGCACATGCTAATTTATTGGTTCACTGCATAGTAATTCCCTTTTTGTATTTTTGTAGTTTTGCACTATTTTCTTTCTGTTTCTTTTTTTATTGTTTTGCACTATATATATTGTTTTTTATATCAAGATGCATATAAAGATCAATAGAAAAGCTCCTAAAAAATTACTGTTTATATTACTTTCAGCATATCAGAGAACATTGAAAATTTCTTCAATAGTTTATCTAAAATCTCAAGTGTTTTTCTTTTGCTTTATAATGATTTCAGGGAGAGAGTGAAATTTCCATTTACTCTTGATTTGTTTACTTATTTAGGGGATTCTTTTTTTTTCGTTGGTATGAAGTGGAAGGAATAAATATTGATTTACATATAAATATGAACTATCACAAAATTTTCTCTTTTAGCTCAAATTTATTTCCGTGTATATATGTGATAAGCTTTATGATAAATTCTTTTTCATTATCAACGCGGATAGTTATTTAATATTGCACCACTTGGCAATTATTATTATTATTAGAATTCATTTGTAAATAAATTCCAAGTAGAATTCATTGGCAAATTAATTTGTCATGTTTGATATGCTACAATTTAAAATAAAGAATTCAATTGAATTCCACAAAATTATGTTTGAAATAGATTTTTAAATGAAAATTCATTTATATTTATTTTCTAAAATACTCTTAACATAATAATGTAATAAAAACAAATAATAAACACCAATTTATATTTATTATATACAATATCATAAATTTTTTTTACTAAAATATAAATAATACACTCACATTCCACCCAACTAATTAATTAATTATATAAATATAATATGTAAAATAATTATAACACTCATCATAATAGTTATCTTTAATTTATATAAAATGTCTTTTTTTAAGAAAAAAAAGGTGTAAAATGTCTTTTTTCATTTAACTAATTAATTTAGAAACTACAAAAATATTTGAAAAAGTTATTATTCTTATTAATTATACTTGAAAACATTAATGCATAGAACAAAAATTGTAGTTTCGCACTGATATCTATGAAGTCTAAAAAAAAAACAACAGAAAGAAAGGAAATACTTTAGTGTATAGAGGGGTAGTTTTGTCAAATAAAATTTAATGGTTTATTATTATTATCGAGATTGATAAAATAAATAATTTAAATAAGTAAAAAAAATTAAAAATTAAATTTGCAGAAGAAGAGGGTAGTTTTGTCATAAAAGTTAGAGCGTTTAATTTTTGTAAAATTTGATATAGTTATATTCAATTCCGTGGAATTGAATTCTTATAATTGAGATCTACCTTTTTTTTTTTCCATTCCAAATGCGAAAACATGGATTTCTATATATGAGTTCACAAAATTTTATGGAATTCATTTATTCCAAATGGACTTTCAATACAATAATACTGGATCAATGAATGCATTAATTATCAGGCAACAATGATATTTTCACTAACAATTAATAAAAAAATAAACGAAAATAATTATGTAATGAGATGAAATTGATAGTGTATATAATTAAATTTGGGAAATAAAAGTTATGATTAGTTTATAAGAGTATTAGCTCTTTATATTTTTTTAACAAAATATAAGAATTATTTTAGGACTACTAAAAATTTCATTGAAAATTTATTAGCAACTTGCAAAATAAGGCCAATGGAAAAAATGGTATAGTAATTCAGAAAGGTATAGCCATTGAAAAATTGGTGAGGAAAAATTACTTAGAATAATAGAAAGAATTAAGATATGTGTAAATTAAATTAAAAATATTAAGTGCAATAAATATTGTATTTTCATATCATTTCGTGTTTTGCATCTATTTTTTTAGAATTTTGGATATAATAATAAAGAGAAAATGTCAAATTAAAATTTTTTTTTTCGGAAAAGAAAAGTACCAATTTATTTATATTAAGGATAAACAAGACAAAAGCATTGGAAATGAAATTCAGAAGGGACGAGACCCCACTCTTTAAGGATAGACATAGAATAAGAATGTGTTGCTAAAAAGTGAGTAAATCTATTCATTGACCTAAGAACAGAAACACATAACATTCATTATATTAGTTCTTTAACAAGAAGCTCACAATAATCCACAACTCAACTAAAGTAAGTTCTATCAGTTACACCACGTTGAATTGCTTGTACCAGCAGTTGTGAATCAAATTCAGAAATCATCTTATTTATGCCTTCACCCGGCTGAGAGCTTCACGAAAGCTCAATGCTTCTGCTAAGAAGGGGTTACTAGCACTAGTTGCTTTTTGACATGCAGGAAGCATCTAACCATGAGCATCTTGCAGGACCTAGCCCATTTCAGCTGTGCTTGAGTTCTGCAGCGAGGAAGTATCAATATTGCACTTGAGAAAGCCACAGGGGGGTGCTACCTAGACTAGCACAATGGTGCTACCAGTGGCAAGAGAGGTAAGTTTCTAAGATTGTGCTAACTTCCAAGATTGAAACTAGCCAAAAATCAAAACTTAGTAAGATCATTGATGAGACTCGGCTATCATCCTATTCAATTGAATTCATATTGTTCTAGATGATCCAAACTATCATGCAAAAAATTTCAACATCTAATAAAGCGAGGACCTAAAAAAAATATTTAGAAGCATACTTAACATGGAGAAATCAGTTTGAAGCTAAAAAACAACATTAACACTTGAATGCATAACACTCTAGCACTCTTTGGCAAATTGACACTCAAATGATAAATGCATCAAATTTTATACAGATCGCCCACAGATTGGCAAGCATCATCCAATTTCAGGCCTCTAGACACTAATCTATTTTGGACAGGGAGGCATTTCATACCATTACGCCACAAAAGATTTTTTTTTATGTTATTTTCAAATGCCACAATAATTGCCAGTAACAGTTCATCTATGGGGGAGTTAATACAGGTAAGATCTATTAGTATTTTTCCTAGCAATAGTTAAGATAAAGATGAAAGGAAGAATACTTGGATTTCATTTCTTAACAAATCTGCAGTATATGAAAATATATGTACTAGGTACTTCACCTACTTAGGCCCTTAGGATCAAGATTTAAAATTTAACTTGGGTTTCAAAGCTAGAGCAAAATATGATTACATTAGCATATTCTAGAAGCTACAATATAAAAATACAAAATACAATGAGCTGGAGTGTCTAGAGTGTTTGGCTATAGTAGCAACTCAACACTCCTTGATACTCTTGCTAAATACTCCAAGCATGCCTTTAAGAACCTCGAACATAGCTTTGTGAAGAGATTTTATGAGTATATCATCAACTTGCTTTTCGCTCTTGTAGTAAACTGTTAAAGTATTAAGAATTTTCTTTACTTATATTTATGGTTTTAGTACTTTCAAAATAAATGAAAGAGTTTCTTATTGCATTTAGAACTTAATTTTTTATGCAATGTAGAGCTTAAGTTTCAAACCTAGCATTTAGTTTCTTTGTAGTTAATAGTGCTAGTTTACTTGTAAATAGCTTATCCTATGCTAGTTGCATGAAAGCAACAAAGAGTTTTCTAATAAAGAAGTTCAATTCTAAACTTCTTCTCTTTGTCTATTATTCTTGGAATTTTGTTTCTTTTTAGTTTTCTATTAAGTGGTATCAGAGTTTCTAAAGTTAACAAATGGTATCAAAGCCAACTTGTTCTTGAGGGTCTAATGAAAGTGAGAAAATTTTTCTTTAGTGTGAGTATAAAATAAAACACTAAAAGATTTCATCCAGTAGCAACTTTTTAGGAACTGGTCCTCCAATGTTTAATGGAGAAAATTACCATATATGAGTAATTAAAATGGAAACTTTAAATTTGTGGGAAGTTATAGAATATGAAGTAGATCCAACACCTCTTGGTCGTGATCCAACATTGGCTCAAATAAAGAATTTTGAAGAGCAAAAGGCTAAAAAGCCAAGGGCCTTGACATGTTTACATTCATGTTTATCAGAAATTATATTCATACGAACCATGACTTGTAAAACTCCAAAAGAGGCTTGGGATAAGCTAAAGGAGGAGTTTGAAGGCAGTGATAGAGTGAAAATAGTTAAGCTTCTCACCCTAAAAAGGGAGTTTGAAGTGCTTAAAATGAAAGAAAGTGAAACAGTGAAGGAGTATGCTACTAATTTGCTACAGTTGGTGAATAAAATTAGGTTGTTTGGGGATGATTTTCTAGATTCTAAAGTTGTTGAAAATATTTTAATTAGTATACCATCCAGATTTGAACCAAAATTATCTTCCACTGAAGAATCCTATGATCTTAAGACTTTTTCAGTTGCTGAGCTTATCAGTAACCTACAAGCTCAGGAATAAAGGTTTAACTTCAAACATGAAAATGATAGTGAAGGTGATTTTTAAGCCAAGCAAAAGGGAAGAAAACCATTTAAAAGAAATTAGAAGTTTGGCTCGGAAACTTCCGGCAAAGGACAAGCTGTCACAAAAGGAGGAAAAACAAACAAGTTTCCACCCTACAACTTTTGAAAAAAGCCGAACATTTAGAGAAGGATTGTTGGACAAAGGATAAATCAAAGGTACAATGTAGATTTTGCAAGAAATTTAATCATTTTTAGTTGTTCTGTAGGGCCAAGCAAAATCAAACGAAGAACTAGAATCAACAGCAAAATCAACAATAAGCTAACTACAGTGACGAACAGGAAAAGAATGAGATTGGAAATGTGTTCATGGCTTCTCAAGTCACAAGAGATATCAATAAACAAACTTGGTATATTGATAGTGGTTGTACTAGTCATATAGGAAAGGAGGAGAGCATGTTCAACAAATTGGATAGATTAATTAACACTAAGGCAAAACTTGGAAATGGTCAAATTGTTCAGGCTTAGTGACAGGGTTCAGTTGTTGTGTGGATGACGGATGGTGTGAAACTTTTTCATAATGTTTTATCCATACCTTCCTTACCTCAAAATCTGTTGAGGGTTGCTCAAATGATTTCAAATGGTTATTTAGTAACCTTTAAGGGCCAGCACTGCTGCATTTATGATAAAAATGGTTACCTATTTTGTGAGGTTATTATGATTGATAAAAGTTTTTCTTTGAGTTGGTAGTTTGTCTATGAAAGTATTAACTATGCTAAAATAGACGACTCAAATCTATGGCTAGAAGATACGAGCATTTTAACATGGGCTTTTTAAAGAAAATATAGTCTGAGACAAGAGACTTGCAAATGGTGTTTAAAGATAAGGCAATTTGTGGTACTTGTCAGTTAGGAGAGTCTCTGTAATGGTCCATTTTTCAGTGTCTTTTTTCAGTGTCGGTAATAGTACTTACCGGTCTGTGAATAGTACCATCAGTCCGGGACTTTGTATTATTTTGGTCCGAAAAAATTACAACATGTGTCTAATATTATAAGTAATATTTTTAGAGCATGTTTGCATGATTTAGATGGGTAGAGAATATTTTGTAAATATTTTTGGAGAATTGCGGCAAATAAGGAATATTATTTTTATTGTGGTATATTGAGGAATAAATGGTGAATTATTTTTGAGGAGTTAATTTAATTAATTTGTGGAGTTAAATAATAATTAGAAGTGAATTATTTGAGAAATATTTAGAGTCATTGGATGAGATTATTTAGGATTTGATCATAGCCAATCATTTGGCATAAAATGAGGAAGTCAAATTTGACTTTGCGTCTTAAGGATAAACACCACCTCATCTACACATTCTCTTTCTTCTTCCTCCATCTCCATGCCACACCCTCTTCTTCTTCTTCTTCCATTTCCTTTCATTTCCTACCTCAAAATCTCACCAAATTACTTAGTTTAAGCTTTGAATTAGCAAGAAAATATTAAAACCCAAGCTTAGGAGAAAGAAATTGAAGCTTTAAGTGGAAGAATTTGAGTTTCAACCAAGAGCAAGTAAGTAGTGAAATTTAATTTCTAAGGATTTAGTTAAGGAATTCATGATATTTACATGTTAGATTATGCATTAAATCATGCTCTTTCCATTTATTATGATTAATTTTGGATTTTGATGAGAGTTTCTCCTACTTGAAGAGGTTGGTGAACCCTCTCACAAAGGAAAGTAGAAAGCTTAGGAGAAGAGCTTTCTAAGCTCCTTTCATTTTCTCATTTTCTAAGACCTTCAAGCTTCATTTTAAGGTTAGTGCAATAATATTCTCATTTCCCTTTCATTTTCTTAATGTTTCAATTTTTAGGTTTTTGTATGATTTTTTTGAGTTCTTGTTGTTTTTGTTGGGGAAATGTGTAATTGATGAATTTTGATGTTAGAGGTGTACTGAGGTGGGATTGGAAGTCATTTTTGACCCTTTTATGATTTCCATCTATTTTTGACTTCTTCATGAAAGTTGTAGCTATATTTCTTATCTTTTTAAAACATTCTCTTATGTTCAATTCCAATACTTGTAGCTCAACTTATGATTTAAATACCAAAAATGGTTCTGTTATAGCGTCTCACTTGTATATCCGAATTGACTATCCCTTTTTGCCACTGAAATGGTAAGATAATATCTTGTGTTCCCCATAAAATTTGTAGTTCTACTTCTTATCTTTCTAAATCATCCTCTTGTGTCTAATTTGAATACCTATAGCTCAACTTATGATCCTTATACCAAAATTGGTTGTGTTGAATCATGTTTGGATTGTTGGTCTGTCTTCTTGAGTTTCTTACACCCTCTTAGAAAATGAGCTGGACTATGGTCTCTTCATGACATTTATATAATTTTGTCTTATCTTTCTAAGGAATTAAGTTTCACTCAATTTGAAGTCCTAAAACTTCAGTTATACCCTGAGAACACA
>CANUEX010030487.1:0-11587 GCA_948099535.1 Jatropha multifida | reverse complement strand
ATGTGATGGGGGTGGCGCTTTCACAGGCCACGATCGAATCTGCTTACATTCTTTCTGTTTAGTATGAGCCTTAATTAAGAATGGAATTTTATTAAATTATAAAGAATGAAGACTCATATGTATTATAATCTTTTTCTTTTTTTTTTATGGTTTTCATGGTGTTCAAATTTAATTGATATGATTTCGAAATTTAATTTACATATATTTGAGTAACTTAAAGCATTTTTTAGACTTGCTTTTGGGCTATGTGTGTTATTTTAAAATTATTGATTATTTAGCACCACTGAGTCTTCCACTCAGCGTGTTGATTTTTATCACGCGCAGGTTAGGAGTGGAGGATACCTTTTGGGACCAGAAGAGAGCATCGGAGTAGATACCTCATTTTGGGTAGAACATTTCTTGTATGGTGATTTTGGCATGTATATAAATATTGTAAATGGTGAAGGTTGTACATATTAAGTTTATTATTAATTAAGAGTTGTGATTAAATAAGTAATGACTTTTTATTATATTTTGGTGTATAAATATCAATAATTACTCCTAAAATGTATGGTTATAACATTAATGATGATATCTAAATGTAATGGATGAATATTTAGAAGTGCTTGCTAATGATTTGAGTTAAATTGGAGTTTTTGGGGTTTGTAAAAGTTATATTGGAAGTGTGTATATTTTCCTTGTGTGGCAAGTAAATTTTTAGGGGAAACTCTTGCGAAATTTTCATAGGAATTTCCTTAAACTTTTTTTTTTAAAATTTTTAAATTACTTGCCTCCTTATGAAAATCTAACTACTTCTAATATGTGATCTAGAGTTAGTAAGTGAGATAAGGCGATGTTTCGGCACCGAATGTGGCATCCGCCATCTAGTTTTCCGAGATTGGACGACAGGTGTTACAGTGGGACTATAAGGGGAGTATATTCAGTCCGCAGTGGTTACCAAAGATGATGAGCAATTCGAGATGCGACGGCACAGACTATGGATAATAATATGAACTGGATATGGAATCTTTAAGATCCACAGAAGGTATCTAATTTTGTCTGGTGGTCGGCATCAAATGTTGTCCCTGTCATGCCAAAATTACAAATGCGATGTATTGCAGTGGAACCTCTTTGCCTGATGTGTTGTGTAGAGATTGAAACTCTTGTCCATTCATTTCTTTATTGCTCCCATGCTAGAAATTGTTGGGATGAGCTTGGGTGCTCCAATATGGAGTTCGTATGATATTATGGCTGCATGGCTTATGGATTTTAAGGCTAGTTGTGTTAGAAAAAAAATTCAAATAAAGGATACAAACGAAACCACTGCTTATGTAGCTTGAGGCATGTGAACACTGTCCTTAAGGATAAATCACCCACTGCGGATGTATCCCCTAGGATTCAACAAGCTTTTTTGTTTTAAGTATAGTTTAAAACATGAAGTAGGAACGGTAGAGAGAGAAGCTGTAAGCAAGTGTATTTCCAAAGGTAGAGATATGAAATATTTATAGCAAACATCAAAACTACTATATAAGAAAATGACGGGATGGTTTGAGAAAAATTAGAAAAATCAAGTAACGTTAAAATTATAACGTTAAGAAAAATTCGAAAAATAAAAAATAATCTTTTATCTCACGCACAGGGGGGGGGGGAAATCCACTTAACTCAGGCTTATGTCCTGATTTTGGTGCGTGTGAGCCCATACCTCTACTTAGTTCTTTATTGACCCAATAAGGGGAGTTTAATTATAAAGCAACACAAAAGTCTCTAACTATCCGATGTGGGATAAAGTTTCTTTTTGAAATACACTACAATAATCCCCCACATATTTCAAAAAGAAAAAATGACTAAAGGATTATTACTTGATTTTTTTTTCTACATTCGAGTATAATGCATCGATTCTAATGTAACAAATACTATGAACCAGAACTAGAAAAATGAGACATGATCTACTGAATATTTGGTGAAACTTTAGGTTTTTATGAACCAACTATTCCTTTTGGAGACTAAGGGATACTCATGAATCACATTATACCTCTTGACATTCTACTGTTCAATGCAGTTGTGCGCCAATAAGCCATGCGCAAGCCTAGTTATTCATGAGTGCTCTAGAGATTTTGCCATCAATCTCATAGGAGTAGCTACACTCCACACTCATATAGGTCATTCCCTCAGTGTATACTACACATAGTACATGCTTTAAAAAAGATCATAGAATGAGATTAAGAGTTTTGCTCACCCTTACTCCCTTTTTTTTTCAGTTTTGCACTAGCTACACCATAGGAGGGACATAATTTGATTAATCAACTAATGACTTGTTATTACCCATATGAACCTAATTCATAGGATCACTAATCAGATAGGTTGGGTTGCTGTCACCGTTGATTTCTCAAATTGGCTGTAGTTCCATTCCCATCGATGTTTCATTTATCAATTTCCATCCTAATGGTTTTGTTAGAGGATCGACCAAATTCATTTCTGACTTTACATAATCAATTGCTATAATTTCATCTTTTTGCAGCTGCTTAAACACATCATGTCTTAGACGAATATGTCTATTCTTACCATTAAAGGTTTTATTCTTTGCAATTGCTATTGTTGTTTAACAATCACAATGCATAGACATAAGGTGTTGGTTTTATTCCCAATAGAATATTTGCCAAGAAGTTTTTCAACCACTCAGCTTCATTGCCAGCCAACTCCAGAGCAATAAACTCTAACTCCATGGTGGATTTGGTAATAATCATTTATTTAGCTGATTTTCAAGAAACTGCGCCACCACTTAAGGTGAATATATACCCACTAGTGGATTTTGTCTCATCTGAATTTGAGATCCAATTAGCATCACTGTATCCTTCTAACACAGTGGGAAATCCACTATATAGAATACCAAAGTTCTTGGTACCTCTCAAGTACTTCATTGTCCTGATCAATGTAATCCAATGATCATTATTTGGATTGTGTGTATATCTGCTCAATCTACATATAGCATATGCTATGTCAAGTCAAGAAAAGTTCATTAAGTGCATTATGCTTCCAATAATCTATGCATAATTAGATTGAGGAACATGTTCACCTCTATTTTTCTTTAATTGAGAGTTTGCATCATAAGGAGTGCTTACTGGTGTAACATCATAATGTCCAAACTTCTTGAGAAGTTTCTCAACATAATGCTCTTGTGACAGTAAAATACTATCACATTTTCTTATGATTTTAACTCCCAAAATTAGACTCGTTTCCCCCATATCTTTCATATCAAATTTCGAAGCAAGAAAACCTTTTGTTTTATATACTAATTCAAGACTAGTAGTAAAAGTAAGCATATCATCTACATATAAGCATATAATCACACAATCATTTCCAACTAATTTTGTATAAACACATTTATCCACTTCAAGTGAAGTGAAATCATCTCCAATTAAAACTTGATCAAATTTCTCAAGCCACTATTTAGGAGCTTGCTTTAAGCCATACAAATAATTTAGAAGTTTGCAAACTTTATTTTCTTTGCCAAAAATCTCACAACCCTCAAGTTGTTCCATATAAATTTCTTCTTCTAAATCGTCGTTTAGAAAGATTGTTTTCACATCCATTTGATGGATGAAAAGTTTGTAAATTGAGGTTAGAGCTATTAAAATTCGAATTGATGAAATTCTAGTAACAAGAGAAAAAGTGTCAAAATAATCTATATTTTGTTTTTGAGAAAAACCCTTTGCAACAAGTCTGGTTTTAAATTTTTCTATAGAACCATCATGATTAAACTGCCTTTTAAAAATCCATTTACAACCAATTGGTTTTGCTCCTAGAGGTAGATCAACCAATTTCCAAGTTTTATTTTGCAAAATGGAATCAAGCTCTACTTGAATAGCTTCTTTTCAAAAAGGAGCATCAGAGGAAGAAATTGCTTCTGAATAGCTTAAAGGATCATTGTCCATAAGATAAGTAAGAAAATCTTTTCCGAAAGAATTCTCTTTCCTTAGCCTTTTACTTCTTCAAATCTCATCCTCATATTCATGAGTGTTTTGGACAGTAGGTGCATGAGAAATATAATCAACTTTTAAAGGAAAAATATGCTCAAAGAATTTTACATATTTTGTTTTAATTATAGTATTGCTATCAAGCACATCACTTTTCAAAAGAAGAAATCTGTAAGCTACACTATGATCAACATACCCAATAAACATGCAATCAGAGGTTTAGAATCTATTTCTCTTTTCTTAGGTTCAGACAACATTACTTTTGCTAAACACCCCCACACTTTTAAATATTTTAGGTTAGGAGGATATCTTTTCCATAATTCATAAGGTGTCTTGTTAGATTTCTTATAGGATATCCTATTTTGTAAGTGACATGCAGATCAGATAGCTTCCCACCAAAGATTTTCTAGGGGAATTTGAACTAACAAGCATGCAATTCATCATTTCCTTTAGAGTTCTATTTTTCCTTTCAGCTACACCATTTGATTGAGGTGAGTAAGGAGTAATCTTATGAATTATTCCTTCTTTTTCACAAAAATCATTAAGAAGAACAAATTCACCTCCTATATCAGATTTAACTTTTTTACTTTTCCTATTAAGTTGATTTTCAACTTTAGCTTTATATTTAAGAAACACATCACATGCTTCATCTTTATTTCTAAGCAAATAGACTTTAATATATCTTGAAAAATCATCTATAAAGGTGACAGTATCTTTTCCCACCCCTAGTCATAGTTTATTTTAAATCTCCTAAATCAGTATGAATTAGACTTAATAATTCTGATTCTCTAAAAACAGAAGCACACTATTTTTTGGTTTGCTTAGATTCTACACAAATTTCACACTTATTTAAACATGAAGTACTAGAGTTAGAAATTAAACTTAGTTTTTGCATTAATTTGATATAAGAGAAATTCAAATGTCCTAGCCTAGCATGCCATAAATCAATAGAATCAATCAAGTAAGCAAAAGAAGCAGTAATTTCATTAATTTCAGAAACATTAAGTACAAATAACCCATTATTACAATACCCTTTTCCTACAAAAGTGTTATTCTTAGTTAACACAACCTTATCAGATTCAAAGGAAACTTTCACACTACCTTTTCCTAAAAGACTAACAGAAACAAGATTAGTCTTGATGCTTGGAACATGCAGCACCTCATTTAAGGCCAAAGTTTTGCCAAATGTGAGTTTTAGCAAGGCCTTGTCTTTCCCAAGAACTTGAGTAGTTCTCGAATCACCGAAATAGACTGTTTCTTCTCATTTCTTAATTTGAGTATAGGACATAAATGCATTTTTATTTGCACAAATGTGACTAGTAGCACTAGAGTCTATCACCCACTCTTTAACATTGGCAACAATGTTCACTTTAGAAATGACCGCAGTAATTATTTCATCTACTTCAACCAAATTTGCTTTTGGTTTTGCAAGATTGTCGTTTCTCCCCATTCGCTTTTTGCATTGGGTTGCATAGTGGCCTTATTTTCCACACGCAAAGCAATTATCTTTCCTTTTTAAATTATTAGACTTAGGTTTGAAGTCATGTTTATTCTCATACCTTTTATTTGTCTTGTGAGACTTACATTGCACTAGATTAGCAGCGGTAGAAATTTTCTTCCCTTTGGCAGCTTTGAATTCCTTCCTATTAGTGTCCTTGATTTTGATATGGGTGATAAGGTTGGGCAGTGAAAGCTGTTTGTGCTTATGCTTTAGTTGTTGCTTGTAGTCACTCTAGGAATGGTGAATCTTTTCAATTAGCAAACTAGCAATGAACTTCTCTTGCAAGTTGATGTTTTTCGCTTTAAGGTCTTCCAGCAGTTTGTGGTACTCATTGATTTGAACTTTGATGTCTTTATCCTCAACCATCTCCCACTTATAATACTTGCCAATGATGAATTTCTGCTTTTCGACGTCTTCAGTAGTGTTTTTTGTCACTATTGACTCCCAGATTTCCTTAGCATCCTTATAAGCACAATAGACATCAAAAAGCTCATTAGAGAGAGTACTGATAATAGTGTGCCTACAAACCTTATTGGCATGAATCCATAGTTCAAATTGCTTGGAGGTGACATAAAAAGGTTTGGATTCTATAAGTGCCAACGCTACTCCATGCATGTCCAATACAGAAAAGACCCATTCTTGCCACCTTTTGAAGTTATCTCCATTGAAGACTTCAATTTTGGAGATGTCTCGGAAAGGCTTTGAAAAGGTAACAGAAGGGGGAAGGGAGGCAGCAAGGGCAGCAACATCTCCATAGCAGCATCAGGAGCAACAGTAGATGAACCATGAATGACAAGAGAAGTAGCAGTAGAAGGAGCAGGAGCAACAGAAGAACCAGCAGCAACAACCATAGTTATCCTTAAGATTATAAAAAAAATTCAAATAAAGGATACAAACAAAATCGCTGTTTATGTAGCTTGAGGCGTGTGAACACTATCCTTAAGGATAATTCACCCACTGCGGATGTATTCCCTAGGATTCAACAAGCTCTTTTGTTTTAAGTATGGTTTAAAACAGGAAGCAGGAACAATAGAGAGAGAACCCAGTAATAGAGAGAGAGTAAGGGACAAAGAGAAGCTGTAAGCATGTGTATTTCCAAAGGTAGAGATATTAGGTATTTATAGCAAACTTCAAAACTATTATATAAAAAAATAACGAGATGGTTTGAGATGTTAAGAAAAATTCTAAAAATAAAAAATAATCTTTTAAATCAAGAGATAAAAAGGACTGGGCCTCATATTTATCTCAGGCACAGGGGGGGGGGGAATCCACTTTACTCAGGCTTATGGCCTTATTCTGGTGCGCGTGAGCCCATACCTCTACTTAGCTCTTTACTGGCCTAATAAGAGGAGTTTAATTATAAAGCAACACAAAAGTCTCTAACTATCCGATGTGGGACAAAGTTTCTTTTTGAAATATACTACAACAAGTTGTGAGCAAAGCAAATGGGAGCTACATTGTTTTTTTGTTTGGTTTATTTGGATGAGCAAAAATAAAGTACGCTAGGACAATAAATTTCTTTCACCACAAGTTATTATCTTTAAAGAAAATAGTTTCTTACCGATTGGCAATCGACACAACAAGCGAGGAAGGTTTCGAGAGTTGTCAGATAGCCTATGCCTCTTATTTGGTCTCCTCCTTTGCATGATCTCAAGTGTAATGTAGATGCAGCTTTTATGCATGATTCTCAACGAGCCGGTGTTGCATGGATTTTAAGAGATGGCTATGGAAGGAATCAAGGAGGTCAGCTTTGTATGGTGAAAGGTATATATAATCCCTCATTGCTAAAGCCATGGGCTTCACAAAAGCATTGAGTTGGGTTAAGACCAAAAGGTTCACCATGCTCTGTGGTTTTTGAGACTGATTGTATGCAGGTTTTTTAGGCACTACGATCCATGAAGGAAGATAATTCATAAGTAGGCTCTATTATTGCAGGATTGTATGGCTCTCCTAAAAGAGCATACATCCTTTGCTTTTAGTTTTGCAAAACGATCAGTGAATCAGTGTGCCCATAGTCTGGTTGAAGCTACTGTTTCTATGTCTGGCCTGTTGTCTTGGGGAGATACTCCTCCAGATTTTGTTTTGGATGTACTACATTCCGATATGAGTAATATATAGGCAGTTTTGAATTTTCAAAATAAAAAATAAATGAATGAACCTGATAACTTCTCTTACAATGTCCTTAACAATATATCCCACTCTATCAATCTTATTTTAAGTGGTAACCCAATCTATTGATGGTAAAGATTGCAACTAGAATTTTGCGGTGAAAATCTTATTGAATTAATGTAATTTGTTTTTCGTTTTGAAAAAGAGTCCAATTCTGCTAAAATTGTTATTCAAGAAAAAATAAAATTACAAAATCAACCTTCTAATATATATATATATATAGTTTCAACGCTCTATTTTTGTTTAGCGCTCTGCTTAAACTGTATTATCTTTATCGTTTTCATTTAAAATGATCTTCTAAAAGAACTTCTCACAGATCATTTCGAAATCATACCTTTACTATTACTTCCATGAATTTTTCTCTTGAATTGTCTCACAATTAAATTAATATCTATTATAAGCACCAATTCTCAACAAAGGTGCCAAAAACTTGATCGACTCTCAATTAGAGTGCATTCGTGTTCTGCACGTAGTAAAAAAATTATTGTCCCACAGAGATTGGGGAATAAACTATTAATTTGTTATGTTCGATAATTATCAGGAAGATCAAAATAAAGTGAGTTTAAATTAAACTAAGTTGCAATTAAATTAGATAAATTCAAATTAAAATAAATAAGTGGAGATAATCAAAAGTAAATTCGAGCAGATAGTTGTTGAATTGGTCTAGTTATGGAGTCTCTATTAATTCTTGGGTACAAACTCTAAATAATTAATTTATAGTGTCCAGATTCTTCTTTCGAGTTTAAATGGACCGCTATAACTATATGACATCTACTTTCGTGGTCTAACATCGTTAAAATGTTATGTCAATTCCTGAAGGAAAACTAACATAAGTATCCAAAGTCCTCTTTCGAGTTTAAATGGATTATTAAAATCATGCATTTCTACTTTTATAGTGTAACACAATTTTAATTTATTAAGCTGGTGTTAATTCTTTTACCCTCAGAGAACCTAGCCTATTTCTAGGTCTAGAAAGAAATTCTAGGTTTAATATGTGAGATCCGAACTAATTTGTCACCCTTTCAGTTTTGTTCAAATAAATCTAATATCATGCAAATATGGGATCCTGACATATTCACAACCATTAAGTTCAACATATTAAATCAGAAATTAAACATTCAACATAAATTAAATTATTTAAAGTTGCATTTTTAAATTAATAGATAAATCCAATAACTAGATCCAAATATTTAGCCTAGCATTATTGCAAATAAATCAACATAAATAAAATACACATAGGGAATGAAAGGCATAAATAACAAACTTTGGAGTTTATTTAGTTGGTTAACCTTGTTGTCCACGTCCAAAACTTGAGAAAATAGCTCATGTCCTTTTGTGTTGCAATAACACTAACCTAAGCTACTGAATCTCTCTCCACTTTGATTGACTACTCCCATTCTTTCTTTCTTATGCACGGCCACAAGGGCCAAAAGGAGAGTAACCAACCCTTTTTTATTTCTTTCTTTCTTCCTTTTATAGACTTTTCTTCCTTGCTCCTTATTGGTCCACATCATCAATATGTAAACTTGCACCACTTGCATCTGCAAAGGCAGAGAAAGAAGTAATAAAATAATCAGATGGGGAGATACATCAAAACTAGGTGCATTGTTTCTTCCAAAACGTTGCATTTTTAGTTCAAGTGATTTATCAGAAGATCATTTCGAAGGTTATCTTATCTTGGTCTAAGTTCTTCCATGTTGCTTGATCTTTCTTTTCCTTTAGGCTAATTGTGTGGTGAAGTCTTTGATTGGCCTTTGTTGGTCCACGTCCTCCTCAACAACTTGCACAACTTAAGCATGCCAAACTGCTCTCCACCGTGCAAAAAGTGAATAAAAAATATTGAATGAGTGTAACACCCATTGCCCAATCTCAGAGGATTAGACAACGAATGACACATTCAATGCCGGAGCACCGTCTTATCCTACTTAAGAGTCAGAATCATATATTAGAAATAACAGTGTTTTCATAGTGAGGCAAGTAACACTTTAACGATATATATATTTTTTTATAAATAAATAAATAAAAGCTTAGGGAAATTTCTACGAAAAATTTGCAAGAATTTCCCCTAAAAATCAACTTGCCACACAAGAAAACAAAGGACTTCCAATATTCATTCTTCCAAATTCCAAATCAAGATACTAAGTCATGCAGCACTTTCATAGAATCATGTCATTCATCTAAAATTCCATCATAGCATAATATCATCAATATAGGTTTATGAATGCTAATTACCATTCACTTAAATACTCATACAAGTAAAATGGTATGAACAACCTCAAATCTCATTAATATACATCTCATTAATTACAACTTAATATATACAATTTTCTATATTATTATCATACATGCCACAATATATATATACATCCTAATACATGTTCTATCCAAAATAGATCCTCTCCTCTGATGCTTTGCCTTGGATCTTCAGGTACACCCACTACTTTACCTGCGCGTGACAGAAATCAACGCACTGAGTGGAAGACTCTGTGGTGCTAAATAAAATACTCGATTATATCTCATAATAATAAATGCTTAGAAATAAATTATCAAATTCCAAGTATACCAGAAATACTCAAAACATAAATCTTATGAAAACTTAACTGTAAATTAATAAAATCATAAGTGTATATAAATTGCTTATTAAATATACGTTTACTTTCCTTTCCATAACAGAACAAAGCTTATTTTTAGTTAAGGGCACATACGTATTCTGAAAGAAATATTAGCATATTTGGTTACACAGATATCAGAAATAAAAAATTGGCCTATAAAAGCGCCATCGGTTATGGTCTGTGAAAGCAATACCAGAATACTGGCCTATGAAAGCGCCACTAATTGATAAGCTTGTCCACTTATCTAGAAAGGGATGATAACCCTAGTATATGATCATAGCATAACATAACAGAAGGCTAATAGCCGAGCATGCTTATACCGGAGTAAACCTCATCCTATCACATTTCAATCAAACATACTTGATCCCAAAATAAAATCATTCTTTTATAAATAACCTTATTACTTATACATAAGTCTTTTGCAAAATATCTCATAACTTAATACTTATTATTTCAAAATTGCTGAACTTACAACTTGTAAATACTTATCAAATCTTTCTTATGTTCCAAATCAAAATCATGTCTCTTAAATACACACACATACATGAATTTAAATACTTAGAAATCAATGTTCAAAAAGACAAAACACATGCCTTACCACCTTAGGGTGGTTCAGCCTCTTTAGGTCATCAAAAGGGGGAAATGTTCCCTTCCATAAAACACCATAATTCAATTTAGAAATACTTAGTTAAAACATTAAAAACCTTTACTTAACACATCCCCTAAAAACCCATTTTTACACATTTAAAGCTTTCTTCAAGTTTTGCAAAAATGCTTAAACATTAAAATTCAAGAGAGAGGTTTTAACCACCATTACATTACTTATTAACAAGCTCATTTAAGTCGAAATTAAGCTTGGAAGTCAAAGAGAACAAGGTGTCCTTCACCCATCAAGGGTTCGGCCACTCTTAGTTTAATGGGAAGGAATTGTTTTCCTTCCCTTCCAAGCATTTCATCAAGCTTAGGAATCATGAAAAATCAAGTTAAAACCATCAAATAACCATTTCCCCCAACATAATTCACAAAGCACCAAATTCACTCAAAATCTAAGAATTGAAAACTTAAGGAAATTGAGAGAGAAATGAAAGTATTATTGCACTAACCTCTTATTCAAGCTTAGAACCTCTATTCTTTGGCCTTCTCCTTGCCTTTAGTGGAGGGTTCTCCAACTTCTTCAAAGTAGGAGAAATACCCATTAAAATCAAAATTTAATATAGGAAAGGAAAGGAGCATGATTTAATGCATCAATTACATATTCTAACCATGAATTCTACTTATTAATTAATAAAGCTCAAAAATCACAACTTACTTACTTGATAGAACTCCAATTTCCTTCACTTCCAATCACCAAT
>CANUEX010030410.1:0-14426 GCA_948099535.1 Jatropha multifida | reverse complement strand
ATTTAAACTTTAATAAGGTTGTTATTAAGTAATTTGTTGGTGGTTAAGATTTCTCTTTTGAATTTTGGTGTTTAAACATTTTAGTAAGACTTAAAGAAGGTTTTTAAAGTATTAAAAGAGTTTTATGGTTACTTGTTTGAGAAATGGATTTAATGACTTTAAAGAGTGATTTTAAGTTGATAATTAGCACTTTTAATGGAGGCATTATGAAATAAACGTTTTTACTTGAAACATGAATTGATTTTGTTGGATTTTACAAGTTGTAAGTTAAGTGATTTTGAAATAATAAGTGTTAATTTTAAAATGTTTTTGAATGAGAAATGAGACTATTTATGGAAGAATTTAATTATTCTAAGCTCTACCATATGTGATTGACATGTGGTATGATGAGATTATTGTGATATATGAGTATGCTCAGGTTATCAGCTCATATTATTGGTGGAGCTATGATCGTATGCTAGGGTTATTAGCCCTTATAAATAGGCGGACGTGCTTATTATTGTGGTGCTTGCATAGACCACAGTGGCCTCAGGTCTTGATTGTGTAATTGGTGGGTGGCACTTTCATAGGCCACGATTATGTGATTGATGGGTGGCGGTTTCACAGGCCACGATTATGTGATTGGTGGGTGGCACTTTCATAGGCCACGATCGATTCTACTTATATTCTTTCGGTATCGGTATGAGTTTTGGATAAAATGAAAATGGGAATTTTAATTTATTATATTGAAACCGGAAAACATATTGGTATTTACGATATTTTCTTATTTATTTTGAGTTGGTATAAATTTTTAAGTGTGAATTTCTTGTGATCTTTCAAATATTTGGATTTAATTAATACGATTTCGGTGTTTAAAAAAATGTATTATTTGAAATTATTTATTTGGTGTTCCTTGGATATTTTAAATTTTTGGTTATTTAGCACCACTGAGTCTTCCACTCAGCGCGTGGATTTTTATCACGCGCAGGTTGTGAGCTGTGGATGCTGCGCGAAGACCGAAGAGGTAGCATCAGAGTAGAAGTATTAATTTTGGATAGGATATATTTATTAGGTGAATAATTGCATGTATTAATTTATTATAACAAATTTTGAGGTTGTAAATATTATAATTATAACTAATGAAATCGGTGGCCAATTAAGTAATTATTATTTGATTTCATGAATGGTGTATGAACGATGGTATATATTTTCTTGAATGGTTAATTATATAATAAGATGACTTGACATTATATTTTTAGAAGTGCTGTGCGACTTGGTATAATAATTTGGAGTTGAGTTTTGGAGGATTGAACATTGGAAGTGCTTTGTTTTCTTTGTGTGGCAAGTCGATTTTTAGGGGAAAACTCTTGTAAATTTTTTTTGTAGGAATTTTCCTATGTTTTTATTTATCAAAATATTACTTGCCTCCTTATGGAAACTAAGCCGCTTCTAATGTATATTTCGGGTTCATCAGGTATAACAAGTTGATGCTCCGACACCGAATGTGGCATCCGTCATCTGATTCTCCAGGATTGGGCGGCGGGTGTTACACACATACATTTATCTCTAATTCTATTCATATAAAAAATAATTGAACCAGGAAGATTTACCTTCTACCTTGCCAAAAGCATAGAAACAAAGAATAGGTCGAACTTCCTGAGATGATAATTCATTAGTTCCCTTTGAAAAATACTATGTACACAAAAATGATGAATAAAGTTAGAGGGAACAGGCATTTTTCTAAGTCTTGGAACAAAAGCACTTTTTAACGAGTTGTCATTCAAAGCAATTTGAGTTTGCCTCAGTGGAGTCAGAGGTTGTTCTGACCATTTAGATAGGGATTGGAGTATTCATCCCTCATTTGGAACTTCAAGGAGATGAGAAAGAAGATTATCATCCACCTTGACTTCTTTACCCTTAATATTAGATATTAAAGTGTTTGTATTAGGATCATATTGAAGATTGGCGTAAAATAATCTTACTAGATGTGGGTATATAATAACGGTATTGGTCAAGAGACCATGCCACTTTTGAAAATCGAAAGCATCAATCAAACCATTCTTCACAGAAATAGCCTCATTCTCAATTACTTCAGGAATGAGGATAGATTATTTCAACATCATTTCACACTTACTCCTAGCCTTACCATTTATGAAATAACTAGAGAGGTTAGAAGTAGAAGTACTCCCAGAAGGAGAGGTCAAGATTGGAAAAGGTAGGATCCATTGAAGAAATAAGAGAAATTGTAACGCAAGTAGGTATGAAGTTCTAATGATAAGAGGTAAAGCTTAAAATGTTATGAGATGATGTGCAAAATAATCGTTGAGTGAAGTTTAAATAACCCAGAGCATGCTTCTTGATGATCCAAATCACATCAAATCTCCTGGCTAGCAAACAAGGTTGCACCTTTTGAGGCAAGATTGACTAACGTGAATCATAGCCCACAATAATTGAATTTTAAGGATTACGTTATGCTCATGCACCGATTTGCTCATTTTTTCTTTAATTTATTTTATTCTATTATTATTTTATTTTCCTAAACCACAATATCCAAATAACACAATTGTTCTCTAACAATAGTGAGCTCATACAATATTTACATATACTAATTCAGTAGCCACATAATCTCGGTCTAATATTACATTTTTCAAATAATATACAAGTCAAGCCAAATAAAATATGTTTCAATTACAACACAACTACTGTTCATACATGCATCCAATTAACACTTTAATGTAATTCCAAATTTCACAAATTAATATACCTAATAATGGTACCTGATCAAATATTCAATCCTATAACTACAGAGTCTAAGACTATTCAGAGCAGATAAACTCTTAAAGTGCCAATAAATTATTTCAATAAATGCACTAATGTAGGAATATACTTTGATAGCCCTGCGAGAAATACTACAGAGCTATAACCGTCTTTGGAAAGAGTTCTACATCTTGAAAAGTTGGGTGAGAAGGGGGGTGAGTTCTACAACTCAATGAATAATAATACATAATACGTAATCCAAGCATTCAAGCAAAATGACCTTAGACTCTTCTAATTAAGCATTCATCAGTCATATAATGCATAACACTCGCAAATAATAGGATCCATAATGCATATTAAATAGTCGTTAGTCAATGAAATCACCTTAATAGGAGCATGTTCTCCCAAACATGTTTTAATATCCATCATATCATATCATATAATCTCATGGTCCTATGATTTGTGCACCCAAAGAGCCCATCTCCGTTCGAGCAAAATCATAATCTAATAAAAATATTTTTCATAAAATAATTTTTTTTATAAAAATATTTTTTTATAACACATGTCATAATCCAGAGTGCATAAGAGAAGCACCATATTTCTTCCTATTTGAATTTTTGTTCAAATCTACAAATTATTCACTAACAATATTTTCACATATATAAACCTTAATGACAAAATCCATTAATAATTTTTATTCTAGGATCGATAAACATATTAACAAATCTATACTTAATAAATCTTTCAATTTTTTTATTAATAAATGCTGCTATTAATTTATATTTAGTCCATAATACATCTTTAATTAATTCAATCCTCAATCAATTAATATTTGCTGAGTGCAACTTCAATGCTAGTGTAGATTATAGCTGATGTATCATATGAAATAGAATGTGTGAATGATGATATAGTTGAATATTTACTCATGAACAATGAATTTTAAAAAATTCTCTCCAATGCATTAATTTTTAATATTCTTTCATTTTCTTTTTTTTTTTCTTTTTTGAACCCACAATTTAATATATAATCAATCATTAAAAAACAATAAATATTAACATTGTCTAAAAATCCATTTAAAAATAAAAAGTATAGTAAATAATGTCTATTGATTTTTTTTACACATTAGCTTGACATTCTAAATAGACATTAGCATTAAAAAATATTTTTTAAAAAGTCTTTCTATTTTTTTACTATGACAATTAAATAAAAGCAATCCATATTTACATTGAAATTGCTCTAATATCCATAATTAAAATCATATAATCAATTTATTTAATCAATACCCATAATTAATTTATTTGACACTAACTATAATTAATCCTTAGTTAACCAAAATCCTTCAATTTATTTTATCAAATTCTATAATTAACTTAAACTAATTTAGATCCTTTAATTAATTTAATTACCACATCAAATATCTAAAAACCACAATCAAATATAACAATCAACCTACTACTAAATTCCAAAATCAAACAAATCAACCAACCACAAAATAATAAAATTATTTAATAACTTTTGGGAAATAATTTTCAGTACCCACACACAAATCACAGACCAAAATACTGCCAGAGACTGGATCGAAGGTAGGAGACTGCTGGAGCTCACCGGATCGGACACAGGAGGCGGCGATGGTGTCGAACGGTGGCTTGGGTGGCTGAGATCGTGGCTGAGGGCTGCATCGAGCCTGGATCATGAGGAACCTTGGCTGGGACGGCGGGATCGAGCAGCTGGTGGCGGTGCAGAGAGCGGCGACTGTGGCGTCGACGCCGCGATAGGCTAAGATCGAGGGGACGACGCGAGCACCGGCCGAGCTCGCTGTTGCTGCTGTCGCGCATCAAGGAGGAAGGAGGAGGCCTGCTGGAGGCGCTGCAGTGCCGCTGTGGCCATGGCTGTGGTGGTGCGACGAGTAGCGGCTGGAATTGCTATGCTTGCTGAAGTCGCACGCCAGAAGGAGGAGGGTGGGGCGATGAAGGCTTGTCGAGCCTGTGTCCGGTGGCCGGTGATCGGAACATAGGGAGACAGGGAGAGAGAGCAAGAGAGAGAAGAAAGAGAAGGAGGAGGAGGGTGGCGCTGCAAGAGAGAGAAGAAATAATGAAAAGGGAAAAAATATATGTTGTTAGGGTTCATAGAAGGCTTTGGGTCATTTCGGTTTGATTTGAACTGGTTTCATCCAATTAAACAATTAAGCTCGATATTTCAATTGATTTTTGGCAAACCAAATGGTTTACAGATCTGATTAAATTTTATATGGTATAAATTTATTGGTTAAAATTTTATAATTAAAATTTAAATGAATAAGTTTTAAAATTAATAATTTCGAATTTTTCATATACATATTTAACTTTAATTAAAATAAAAAGTCAGTAATACATTAATCTAGATTGGAAGGCTACATTAGCCTTTACTTTTTATTTATTGACTCAATTTCATTTCTGTGGTTTATCTTAACCTATAAACAGATTTCACAGTATACTTTAGTTCTTTATTTTCACTTTTTATTGATATATAAATTCTTATTATCCTTATTTTCTTTTAATTTATATTTGCATTTCTTTTTATTAAATATCATAAACTTATATTTTTAATTAGTTTAATTAATTCAAATCTTTTATGAATTTATTTATTATATCAATTCTTTTATTTTCTTTTTCTATTATAATTTGATAATATTTTATTTATAATTTGAGCAACCACATCTAAACTTTATGTTTTCAATACAATCTTCACGGTCCATCTTTCAAACAAATAATTCAATTTTTTCATCCGCCATTTTCATTATTTCATAATTTATCAATATCAATATTTACTCCATTAGAATAATTTATCAATAACTAAACTGTCTTAATTCCGAATTTATACCACTTATAATTTTTTATCACTTTATTCAATAATTTCCATAAATTGACTGATTTCACCAATAATTTAGAATTTTCAGAATTATAATTTCACTAACAATTTAAGAATTTGATTCACAATTACTTTCACATTGTTTACTTAATTCAGGCCAAATTAATTCAATAATTAATAAATTTCTAACTTGCATTTTACTTTGAAGTTAAATAATCAAATTTGAAAATATACCAATCATTATTCTAAATTTGAATTCAACATGTGAAGTTGGTGATTCTGCCTCTCGATGATCTCGCAAGACCGTCGCCGCTATGCACGGTGGCCAAAAAATCCACACAGCCCAAAATTGGGCGAGTTTCACACTATCAAGCTCAAAACTCTAGAAGGATCTCAAATCCAATATTAATTTGTGGAGATGCTGCCTCAGTTTGCCGAAAATGACCTGACAATCCTCTAGCTCCACTGTTAATGGTGGTTTCATCATCAGCACTGCACAGCCGCAATTGTCGCAGGGGAAATGTTCACCAGGAGAAGACGAATCAATTGATGCCTTCTCCTTGGGCAAAGCTCGTCGAAAACGGTGTGGATAGTTTAAAGTTGACGTTGTGATGACACCAACATTTCAGTCAGATTTTCGCTCAATCCAAGCTCTAATCGGGCCTACTAAAGCCATAAACGAGTTACTCTCATGGAGTAGATGGTGTTAGAGTACTCACTTGTCGGACTTGATGATCAGTCATCAAAAAACAAAGAGAGGCAGTGAGAAAGGGGAAGGGGTGCTCGATGGGGAAGCATAGAGAGAGAGAGAGAGAGAGAGAGATTCTGTAATTTTTTTCTTTTTCTTTTTTTTATTTATTCATTACCTTCTTCTTTTATTTGTATTTCCTTCAATTATAATTACCTCTAGATTTGAAGAAGGAGAATTTATTTCTTTGTATTTTGTTATATCTATACAATTTCTAATCTCTTCTATATATACACAAGAGATGGTTCTAATATGGTAGTAATCTAAATAGAAAATAGACCTAAACTAGGAAAGAGGATATTATCTTTAATTACACAAATATCAACACTCCCTCTCAAGTTGATGCAAAGATATTACACATGCCCAACTTGCAACCCAAAGGATGAAACAATATGCTACTGAAGCCCTTCATGAAAACATCAGCCAGTTGTTCTTTTGAAGCCACGTAGAGAACATTTATGGAACCTTCAACTATCTTTTCTTTTATAAAGTGATGATCAATCTCTATGGGCTTTGTTCGATCATGTTGGATTGGATTATTCACTATACTGATGGTTGCTTTACTATCACAAAACAAGGATGTGTCTGTTGTTTCAAACAACTTTAATTCTTTCATCACTCCACGCAACCATAGAAGTTCACAAATTCCTTGTGTCATGGCTATATAGCCGGCTTCTGCACTGGACCTAGCAACCACAGTCTGTTTCTTGCTTCTCCATATGACCAAGTTTCTACCAAGAAAAACACAATATCCTGAGGTTGATCTTCTATCATCAAGGGAACCCACCCAATCTGCATCTATGTAGCCTTTTATTTTCAAATGGCCATGTTTGGAAAATAACAATCCTCTACCTAGAGCTAATTTCAAATATCTCAAAATTCAATGCACAGCTTGTAAGTGAGATTTCCGAGGGTCATGCATGTACTGACTCACTAGACTAACAGCATAGGTAATATCTAATCTAGTATGGGAAAGATAAATCAGTCTCCCAACTAATATCTGATATCTGCCTACATCGAATGGACTTCCTACTCCAGCTTGAAGCTTGTGTTAGCTTCAATGGGTGATTCTGCGGGCTTACATCCCAACATACCAATTTCTTTAAGGAGATAAAAAATATACTTTCTTTGAGAGATAAAAATTCCTTTTTCAGATCTCGCAACTTCAATTCTAAGGAAATATCTCAACTTTCCCAAATCCTTAATCTCAAACTCCCTGACTAACAAATTTCTCAAGTGAGTCATTTATTCTTTATTATTCTCTGCCACCATTATATCATCAACATAAACAATGAGTAATGTGATCTTACCTGCATGATGTTTAATGAACAAGGTATGATCAGCATCACTTTAAATGTACCCAAAAGAAAGCATGGCTTTACTGAACCTTTCAAACCATGCTCTTGGATACTGTTTCAGCCCATATAATGACTTCTTCAGCTTGCAAACTTTTCCTATAGTCTTATCATCAACAAATCCCGGAGGAATATCCATATACACTTCTTCTTTCAAATCACCTTGTAGAAAAGTGTTTTTAACATCAAATTGATGTAGCTCCCAGTCAAGGTTGGCTGCACAAGACAGTAAAATTCTGATAGTGTTCATCTTGGCTATAGGGGCAAATATTTCCTAGTAATCAACTCCATAGGTCTAATTGAATCCTCTGGCAACTAATCTAGCCTTGTATCTCTCGATTAAACCATTTGCCCTATGTTTAACAGTGAACACCCATTTACATCCAACTGGCTTCTTCCTTGGTGGTGGAATTACAAGATCCCATGTCTCATTTTTTGCCAAAGCTCTCATCTCCTTAACCATTGCAACCTTCCATTTTGAGTCCTATAATACCTCCCGCCAATCCTACGGTATCGAAATAGAAGAAGTAGACAAAACAAAGGCTCTATAGGAAGGGGACGGAGCATTATAGGGGATAAAATGAGAGATGAGATGTTTAGTACATGTTCTAACTCCTTTTCTAAGAGCAATAGGAATATCAAGGTCATTTTTAGAAGGGCTAGAATCAAGATTAGAATCAAAATCAACAAGGATTAAAGAAGACTTACCAGGTTCTTATTCTTCTGTATTTTCAGAGACTGAAATTGGAGAGGACAGTTGATCGAAGGTCTCATGCTCGACGGTTGCATCTGTATTAGTCTGCCCAGTGTAGGTTTTCAAATCAGGTCTATCCAATCTTCCTAGAGTTTTAGGTGGTTGGTCTCTCTCATTATCTATTTCTATTGGAATCTCCCCCTGGAAAGGAATGTCATTCATCACCTCTTCCTTCTGATATTTCTCTCCCTAAAGAGGTGACTAGACAGGAAAATAAGGCTCAAATTCTCTAAAGGTAACATCCATACTCACACAATACTTCCTAAAAGGAGGATAATAACATTTGTACCCTTTTTGAGTAGTAGAGTAACCAACAAACACACACTTCAAGGCTCTAGGATCTAATTTGCTTGGACCATTCTGATGAACAAAACAAACACAACCAAAGATTTTAGGAGGCACAATATATGAATTTTTTCCTTGAAGAACCTCTAATGAAGTTTTAAAATTCAAAGTACGAAGAGGCATACATTTTATAAGGTAAGCAGTAGTTAAAATAGTATCCTTCAATATGGTTTGGAAAGATTCATAGTGAACATAAGTGACCTAGCTACTTCCAATAAATGCCTATTTTTCCTTTCAGCTACTCCATTTTGAGCACTAGTATTGACACAACTAGTTTGATGTATGATACCATTAGAATCTAAATATGTACGAAAAACTGTATTCATGTATTGAATAACATTATCAGTTCTTAGGATTTTAACATACGCATCAAACTGGGTGCAAATCATTTTATGAAAGTTCTGAAAACATGAAAAAACTTCATTTTTTGTTTTCATCAAATAAACCCAAGTCAATCTAATGCAACAATCAATAAAGGTCACAAACCATCTACAATCAAAAAGAAAAACAGTTTTAGTAAGACCCAATACATCAGAGTGAATAATAGCAAAAGGAACTAAACTTTTATTATTTATTGGAGGATAAGAATGCCTAGTGTGTTTGGCAAGTTCACAAGCATCACATACTAAAGAATCCAAATCACACTTAGTAATCATAGTGGGAAACAAACGTCCTAAAACAGAAAAAGAGGGATGGCCTAATCTCCCATGCCATTGAACAACTTCATGGGAAGGATTTCTAGAAGTTCTTAACAAAGCTTGACTGGTCCTTGAATTTGAAAACCGACAAACGTCATCCAATAGATATAGCCCATTGCGCAAGCTACCACTGCCAATCGTTCTCTTTGTGTTCAGCTCCTGAAAAATACAATGAGTAGAGTAAAAGGTTACTTTAAATAAGCGCTTTCATGATTAAGCTAACATATAACAAATTAATGAGAAATCGAGGAACATGAGGAATAGAAGAGGGTTTAATATTGGAAGTACAGTCAATAGAACCTGTGCTAGAAATCGGTACAAAAGAGCTATTCGCAATATGAATTTTTTCTATGCCTTGGTACTTAGAATATGTGAGGAAATGGTTTATAGAGCCTGTTGTATGTTTATTTGCTCCTGAATCTATATTACCTAAGAAGGTTTTGCAATTTTCGCAAGAGAGGTAAGAAAAGCATTACCTGAATTAACAAAATTAGAAGCTGCAGCAGAAGAGGAAGATTCAAGCTGTGACAACAACCGTTTCAAGGACTGAATTTCCCTATCAGAAAAGCTACCAGCAGTAGATGGTTCCTCAGATAAAATTCCACTATCAGATACGTGTGCTTGTGGTCTCGACGAATTGACTCGCTTCACTCCGCGCCCCCTAGTTGGGCGTCCATTTAATTTCCAGCAGAATTCCTTAGTGTGTCTATTCTTCCCACAATAGTTACAAAACAAATGATCTCTATCCGAAGAACCTCCCTTTGCAGCCTGTATTTGTTCTTTTGCTGAATTTGCAATCAACTCCGCTTTATCCATTGTAGACCTATGAACCACGGCACTCCTAGTTTCCTCTTGCTGTACAAATGAGTATGCCTATTGCAAGGATGGAAAAGGATCCCGTCCAAGAACCTGGACTCGACTCTGATTATACTCATTATTTAGGCCAGCCAAAAAATCATACACTCGTTCTACCTCAATCAACTTCTGAACTTGAGTCGCATCATTAGCACATTTTGCTTGAAATTCTTGGTAATAGTTCAATTCTTGCCATAACTCACTAAGTTCAGCAAAATACTGAGCGATAGTCAGATCTCCCTGCTTGGTTTCATGAACTTTCTATCGCCGTTCATACCTCTAAGCATAGTTTCTAGTTTGCGAATAAGTTTGTGAAGCAGCATCCCATATTTTCTGTGAAAGAGAGAAGAAGGGTTTGAAACAAGCAATCGGCTTGATATTGCTTGATAATTCTCATATATGGTTTTAGGGTATATATAATACACAGAAAACAGTTTTAAAAAAGGAAAATAATCTCCTAATATCTCCTAATCATGGCTGAGTATCATCCTAATATATGCATAATCAACTCCAATAATTATAAGATTCTAACATTTTCTTAGCTGTATCTAGAAGTAAGTATCCTCGTGAAATGGAAGGGTGCATAAAATTTATTAGCCAAGACATAATAAGGGAATTTTCTGATTTCCACTTATTATAATCTGGATCTGCAGCAACTGGTTTTGGTGCTCCACCATTAAGATATTCCTGCAAACCTCTAGCCTTAATGAATAGCAAACAGGACCAAGACCAAGCCAAGTAACTCGTACTATCTAACTTCACTGGGCTAATCTGAAGTGAAGGATTCTCCGAGTGAAAAATCACGTCTACTTTTTTTCCATCAACCATACTGTCAATCCAAACAATTCAATAGCTGATTTAAAAGATATTGCAGAATCAGAGAAATCGCATACACGCAGCAGTGGCTTTTACAAAGGAACTACCAAAAAAATCAAAAAACAGGACTGAGTGACCACTGGGTCAGGGTTGTAGCATCAAACCGAAGACACCGGAGCAAGAATCGTCGGCAAAGGTCATCGGAAAATGCCGTACGCGACGGCGCATGAGGAGCGGCAGGAAACTTCTGGCGGCGCATGGGCACACGCGCTTGACTGGACGGCGACAGGACCAATGGAGAATTGCCGATCGACGGTCGCTCCTCCTTCTGAAGTGGGCGGTGACGATCAGACACCTTCCTTGGCGGCGCTGCTTGCAGGTCAGCCCTGTTGCGGAAAATCTAGGCCGGAAAAAACGCAACCTTGCTCTGATACCATGAAGTTTTGAAGAAATAGGGTTTTTATTATTCTGTATTCACATTCTCTATGCAATTTCCATTCTATATATGCACAAAATCTAGTTCTAATATTGTAGTAATCTAAAGTAGGAAAAAACCTAAACTAGGAAATAAAATAATTACAAAATCTCAACAGTTAGGCTACCTATTAGAAAAAAATTTTACAAGTAGATATTGGGTCAAATTGATTGCTTATCCAGCTTGATCTTTAGGTACTCAGTTCATAGTTGTGAAAGAGAGCAGAAGTTTTGAAACAAGCAATTAGCTTAATAAATTTTCATATACGGTTTAGAGTATATATAATACACATAAAATAATTCAAAAAAGAAAAATAATCTCCTAATATCTCGTAATAATCTCCTAGTATCCTTCTAATATATGCACAATCTACCCCAATAATTACAAGATTCTAACACTTTCTCTCAAGCTGGAGCGTACGTGTCATATGCTCCTAGCTTGTTACAAATGTATTCAATATGAGGACCTCTAAGAGATTTTGTAAGGATATCTGCTAACTGATCGTTCGAACTAACAAAAGAGATAGAAATACATCCTGATTCAATCTTCTGTCTGATGAAGTGGCAATTTATCTCTATATGTTTTGTCCTTTCGTGAAACACTGGATTAGAGGCAATATGAAGTGCTACTTGATTGTCACAGATTAACTTCATCTTTTTAAGTTCTCCATATTTCAATTCTTGAAGAAGTTTTAGCCAAATAAGTTCACACGTAGCTAGTGCCATGGCTCGGTATTCTGCTTCTGCACTAGCTACAACAGTTTGCTTTTTACTCTTTCAAGATATCAAATTTCCTTCAATCAGAACACAGTATCCTGACGTAGACCGCCGATCAGAGGGAGAACTTGCCTAGTCTGCATAAGAATATCCAACAATTTGTGAGTGACCCCTATCTTCATACAACAAGCCTTGGCTAGGAGTTCCCTTAATATATCTCAGAATACAAATCACTGCATCCCAATGGCTATCACATGGAGATTGAAGAAATTGGCTAACCATGCTTACTGCAAAAGATATGTCAGGTCGTGTGATTGTAAGATAGTTTAGCTTACCAACCAATCTGCGATATCTACTAGGATCTTCTAATAATTCCCCTTGTCCAGAAATAAGTCTAACATTTGGGTCCATGGGAGTATCCACATATTTACAATTTAGTATGTTAGTTTCTTCTAGCATATCCAGCGCATATTTCCTTTGGGAGATGCATTTACCTGTCTTAGATTGAGCTACTTCGATCCTCAAGAAATACTTAAGATTTCCTAAATCTTTAGTCTGAAAGTGGCTAAACAAATGCTGTTTGAGCTGAGAAATCCCTTGATGATCATTACCTGTTATCACTATGTCATCAACATAGACTACTAGGTAGATACACTTGCTATGATCTCCATCTCCATATCTATAAAATACTGAATGATCAGTTTAACTCCGGTTCATCCCAAATTGTTTCACAACAGCACTGAATCTTCCAAACCATGCCCTGGGAGATTGCTTTAAACCATACAAAGATAGACGTAAACGACACACTAAGCCAGACTCCCCCTGAGCAACAAAACCAGGTGGTTGCTCCATATATACTTCCTCGGCCAACTCCCCATGTAAAAAGGCATTCTTGAAGTTAAGCTGATGAAGGGACCAGTGATTTATAGCTGCTAGAGATATGAGAAGATGGACAGATGCAATCTTAGCCACAGGAGAGAAGGTGTCACTATAATCAAGGCCATATATCTGAGTGTATCCCTTAGCAACAAGACGAGCTTTAAAACGATCAATTTTGCCATTTGGACCAACCTTGACAGTATAAACCCAACGGCAACCAACAGTACTTTTGCCAGTAGGTAATGGAACAAGATCCCAAGTTCCATTGGACTGAAGTGCAGCCATCTCTTCCACCATAGCCTGACTCCACCTTGGATGTGATAATGCTTCACTCACAGTCTTAGGTATAGGGACATTAGACAAGGAGGAAACAAAAGCATAATATGAAGGAGATAAACGATGATAGCTCAAAAAATTATAAATGGGGTGTGGATTCCATGTGGAACGAATACCTTTACGGAGGGCAATGGGAAGTGAAGCTTCCTCTGCTAATGGCATGATCGGTGTAGGAGGTGATATTGGTATAGGAGATGAGTCACCGAGTAATGTACCTGCATCATGAAGAGAATTAGTAGGAGGGTCAATCTGCGAATGTCGACGTGAATAGACTTGGAGAGGGCGAGTAGTGGTTGGACCAGGAAGAGGAAGAGTAGGGACAGGAAGAGTCACAGAAGTAGGATCCTCGTTGACCATGTGTTGTGAAAAATACGGAGAAATACAGAGAAGTCTCAAAAAATGTCACATCAGCAGTGACAAAGTATTTACGAGTGATCGGATCATAACATTTGTATCCTTTTTGGAGACGAGAATACCCTAAGAAGATACACTTGACTGATTTTGGTTGAAGTTTGTCTTTTCCTGGAGTATGATCATAAACAAAACAGGTACAACTAAAAACTCGGAGAGGAAGACTATGAGAATTCTGATTTGGAAAAACAATAGAGTGAGGACTCTGATTATTTAGAACAGAAAAAGGCATGCAATTAATGAGGAAACAGGCAGTAAGAGTGGCATCCCCCCAAAAACGTAATGGAACATTATTACTAATAAGTAAGGTACGGGCTGTTTCAATGAGGTGCCTATTCTTTCTTTCAGCAACTCCATTCTGCTGAGGAGTATGAGCACAAGAAGATTGATGCATTATTCCTTGAGAAGACATAAATTGATTAAAAGGGTGAGAAAAATACTCTCTGGCATTATCA
>CANUEX010030400.1:0-60551 GCA_948099535.1 Jatropha multifida | reverse complement strand
AAGTCAAACTTTGCTTCTCATTTGATGCTAAATCAATAGCCAAGATTAAGTCTTAGGTAATCTCATCCAATGGCTCTAAATATTCCTCAAATAATTCATTTTTAAATATTATTTAACTCCACAAATTAATTAAATTAACTTCTCAAAAATAATTACCATTTATTCCTTAATATACCACAATAAAAATAATACTCGTTAGTTGCCGCAATTCTCCAAAAATATTCATAAAATATTTTCTATCCACCTAAACCATGCAAACATGCTCCAAAAATATTAAATAACACACTAGACACATGTAGTAATTCTTTCAGACCGAAATAATACCAAGTCGAGGACCGATGGTACTATTCACAGACTGATAAATCACTATTTATGACACTGAAAAAAAACTAGATTGTTACACTTTTAGGATCTATTATTACTATGTTAGCTGTCAGACAGGGTGTCTTGGATCTTGATGTACATAATTTTTTCGGACCGAAATAATACCAAGTCCAGGACCAATGGTACTATTCACAGACCGGTAAATCACTATTTATGACACCAAAAAAAAACTAGACTGTTACACTTTTAGGATCTATTATTACTATGTTAGTGTGCCATGCCTCCATTGGATTTACCTATTTTAGGTTCTATGGGCTTATTGCGCCGCGAGGAGAGCGGTTCTTTTGTTTTTGCTCCTGCAGTTCCCATTATTCCATGCCAACAGCACTGTAACACCCTGACTCCAACCACCAGAAGAATTGTTTACTTTGGATCAAGAAGAATTATCCGCTTTGGATCAAGCCGGATCCATCCTATACTAGATTGGCAAGACCCACACGGTTTTGTCCCGCAGGTGAAATGGGAATTTCCCAAGAGGTCACCCATCCTAGGATTTCTATCAAGCGAGCACGCTTAACCCTAGAGTTCTTCCAACTCTCCAGCCATTCCACCAAAAGGCGCCTCTGATGATTAGTTACCCCCTTTTCGACATATGATTTGATCCAGTCCTATGTCTCGCATTTCACTACCCTAGCTAGCCTGCCATCCTAGAAGCTCGCCAGGAGACTTGCTCTACCCGCCCTCTTAGGATCGCTTTACCGGGTCGGGATGTCACAAGCACATCTTTCGTAAAAGGAAGGAAGCTGCTGCTGCACCTTCGACATCCGCACCTCCTAATGCCCAACCTGAGGCATCTTCATCTTTGGCATATCGCATGGAGCATTTGGAGGGCAAGATTGACTCCCTTACTTCCATGGTCACCAAGGTCCACACAGCACTGCATGCCATTGCGCATCATTTAGGGTTATCTTAGCTCTCGTCCTCCGCTTAGCTCCATATCTGCCTCCTCCACAGGGACGCTTTCTTTCCTTCTTTTTCATTTTTCTCATTCTTTTTGGAAATTGAGCCTCCCTTCGTGTTGTTGATGATTCCACATTGGAGACAATGTGAGGAGTTAGTGTGGGGGAGGAATGTGCTTTTGGAAGTGCTTGTCTGTGATTTATTTATTTTTCCAATTTATTTTTGAAAATTTCATTGATTACTTAGTATTACCCTACTTATTCCATGAGAATTTGTGTTGTTTGTTTTATATATACAAAATTTTTGCAAATTTCTTTCTTGTCTTTAAGTGTGATTGATTTTCTCTTTTGAGATCATGAGAAGCATTCTTTACCCTTTAACTAATTTCTTTTACATTAAATCGACTCTTTAGGATTTTAGGCAAGTAATAGTAGTCTTCATTGTAGACTTCCATCTTCTCCATACCATAGATAGCATTCCCTAATCATTCTACGTCGTAGAAATCATTTAGACTTCATTAATAGGTGAAACTTATTAAATTGCTTGTGCTTAATTCACTGTTGTGCATATTTTAAAATTTTGTTCAACTTATTTAAAGTACTACTCTTGGATGTTTGGATGTATGATTTGAAAGGATGGAGGGTGTAAATCGCGCAAAGCAATGTAAAAGGTGAGGAATAAAAGAGAATGAAAAAAACGGTAATGCATATGAGTTCTCTAAAAAGTTGCAAAAAAAAGAGAAAGAGAAAGAAAAAAAGGGGAGAACGAAAAAAGCGGTAATGCACATGAGTTCTCCAAAAATTATAATAAATAAATGAAAAACAAAGAGTGGAGAAGGCACCTTCTTTTCTTTTGAAAAAAATGACACCACATCTTAGAGTATTGTACTTTGGTAGGCTAACCTTATGTTATGAGATGTGACAGCTTAAATTTTTGTGGAACTTAATAAGTTGTGTGCATAAAATTTTCACGTCTTTATGTTATGTACTTAAGGGATGCCTTAAGGTTGCTATATATTGGCATGGTGTCAATAGAATAAAACGATGATGATTATTATCTTGCTTGTCTTTCTTTTCAAATTTTCAATCTTTTGTTTGAGAATGTTGTTGTGGGGTGAATTATATTTCTTTGGGAGTTTGATTGAGACTTTGGTCATGCTTGAGGACAAGCATGGAATAAGGGTGTGAGAATTTGATAGCTTGTAAATTTAGCATAAAATGTCATATGTTTGACTATTATCTATGGGTGATTTTTGGCTAAAATAGAGATAATTCACTTGGTTTTCATGTTTCCTATATGATATGCTAGATTCAATGAAAAGGAAGATTTGAAGGTTAATTTCGTGAAGTTTTGATGAAGCTATCAAATTGGTGCTAAGTCCTCAAAAAGCTTCTGGAAGTCTATGGTTAGCGCTTGGGCAAGCATAGAGAGAGATCAGTTCAGGAGGGAGAATAGCTGCTGGAAGTTTTGTAATAGCGCTTAGGTAAGCGCTATGTAGCTAGACCCGCAAGAGAGAGAAATGATGTTGGAAGTCTTTGTGTCGCGCTTGGGCAAGCATTATGGGGCTGGGCTTGGAAGAAAGAGAAATGTTGCTGGAAGTTTGTGCATAACACTTGGGCAAGCGCTATGCAGTTTGCGCCTACAGCTGAGAGAAAAGCTCCTGGATATTTTGCAATAGCGCTTAGGCAAGCGCTAAAGAGATTCGACCTGAATTTTTACAAATCTTACCAGACACGAGGGAATATTTTAAGTGCAAGCTGACCCGATTTTTTAGGGATTTTTCAGTTACTTAATTAATATTTTAGATTTTTAAAAGATATTATTTTATTTGGAGAGATTTCTTTTCTACTGTATATAGAGGATTGTAAAACAGGGATCTCTCTTCTTCTTCACTTTTCATTTTCTTTTCTACGCTTAGAATAAAACAGTAGATCTATTTTTATTTTTCTGTGTTCTTCATAGCCATGAGCGGCTAAGCTCAATATTTTCAGCCAAGGGTTGATTTCAAGTAGGGATTCTTCACGATTGTGAGATCTAAATGCGATGAGTATATTCTTTAAATTTGATTGGCTTTTGTGTATTTTCTGAGTTTATGAGAAACCCCATCTCTATTGTTTTCTTGTTGTTTGTTCAATAAGGGCCCATTGTTCAATCTATAGGAAAGCATATAGCTATCAATAAGGTTAAGATTCGTATTATCTAACTGAATTGAATAAGTAGCAAATAATATAATTTGATTATGACCAAGCCTTCAGATTATATTATGGAAACCCACAATCTGTTTTAAATGAACTGCGCTTGTGAGTTTGTTGAATATGGCAGGGTCATTTTAGTTTGTATTGCTGTTAGTGAATTAAATTCTATCACTTGTTTAGGGTTGTTCGCTAATTAGGGATTATTCTAGATCTTTGTCTGTTTAATCTAATATTACGGAAAAAATTTTCAAAGGTGCTTGTCCAATGATTATAACCTGTCAGTCTTTCAATTTTTAGAATTATCTTTGTATCAATGATCGATTAAGAGAATCCCGTGCTATGAGTCACCCTTGGCTGAATCATTTCTTCTATTGATTTTAATATTTATTTTATCATTTTTTGTTACGCAGTTATTATTTTCAATTGATATTTAATCAAAACTCCCCCTTTTATTTATTTGTCTTTATAAACTAGTTTCAATTTAAAAATTAGGTTTTGTTAGTCTCTAGGGTTCGACCCTTCTTTCCCTATCTACAATTTATCTAGATTAGGAAACCATAAATTATTTTTGGTGGCCTCGACACCCACCAGTGGTCAAAATTTTTCTACAAACAAAGAAAATCTTAACTCTTAAGAAAAAAAAACCCAATTAAGATATGTAAGATAATTTTTTAATGAAAATAAGTAAATACCTACCTGTGAGAAAAATTGAGTGGAGAGCAAAAACTCACTTGCATTACATATAGTAACCATATGCAAGCAAATATTTTCAAGTTTATGCAAACAGAATAAGTTCATATTCATATGTTAACCCTTTGTTTGGAAAGGAGGATTCTTTCAAGGGAAAGGATTTTCCCTTGAAAAAAAAAGTGCAGAAAATATCAAAGGAAGAGAAATATGCACTTCCTTCAATATTTTCTTTCCTCTCCTTTCCAAACAAGGTCTATGAATTTCGAAAAGAACTGTAGCAAAATGAGATAACCTTTATAGTATTTATAATCAATAAATTACTAATTATATGATAATAAGCAATGCAAATTCAGAAAATTATGGCAACAATGTGTGCCACATATCTATAATTGTAAAATTGTTAATTTTAGTTATTTGCTTTCACAACCAAGAGATGATTAGCGAATGAATTATTTAGCTTTCTAATTATAGTTGGATTTATAACAAAACATTCAAGAAAAAAACGCTTGGGTTAAGCATGTAACAGGTTTAATGATAGGTACAAAAATTTGATCACTGAAATGTATTAAAATGATGCAACAATAATTAGCTCTTGTTCAAGTTACATTCACCTTATGTGATAAATCTGGTGAAAAATTATGTGATAAAACCAGGCGAGATGAATCTCATAGAATTTTATGTAATTTCTTAATTAGAAACTATTGTTCTAAAAATTTGACCGGTTTAGTGGGTTCAACTAGAGATCGGACCATGGTCCAATCCGAATTGGATAATAAAATCGGCAGCTTTAAAAACCAATATAATCTAGATGAAAATCATTAAACAAACCAGTAATTAATGCGATTCGATTCAAATTCTAGGTTTTTCTCAAAATATGGACCTTCTAAAAATTTGGGCCACTATTTTTTTAGCTTTTGAACCTCCTTATTTATAAACTCAAAGTCTTAATTTGTTAATCAAAACGACTAAATTGCCCAACTTTAACTCCCAATTTGAAAAGTAATATTAATTTTACGGTCAAGAAAATATGTTTTGAAACAAGAGAATGCTAATAATATTTTAAGATCCGATTAACTATTTCAATTCAAGAGATTAGGTTTTCTTTTGTAATCAGCTACTATGTTTATGGTACATTAATGTTATAAATATTTGGTCAAAGATTTATTTCAAAAATCTTTTTCCTTTTTCCGTTTTGTATGTCAGAACTAGAGTTTAGTATTTGATGCTATATTATGATATTATCAATTAAACCATATTTGATGTTATATTATGATATTATCAATTAAACCATCTTTCTTCACGTGGTTTAAAGGTAACCAATAAATTCAATAAAAGAATAAAAAATTTGACACATCATAATTTTTTTTGGCAAGGAAAGAAAGCTGAGAATTAATTACTTAAAATTTTTTGAAATTCTATATCCTTGGTCTTATATTCAGAGAGTAGGGGTGTGCAATTCCGTTTCTTGTTCGGTTCTCGACAAGAAGTGGAACCACAATCATAATTCAGTTTTTATTAAATTTAAAACTAGAATCAGAACTAAATGACTCAAGAACCGAAACTGGAACCGAACCATAATCGGTTCAGTTTCGATTCGATTCTTTATTTCTTTGGTTCTATTCTTCAATTATGGTTTTTGTTTCCCTATTAAAAATTATACATGATTTTCCATATTGACACCACATTTCTTTAAATTTAAAGGATTATAATATTAAATTCAAGTTCAAATACTACGTATTGTTGATCATTAAATTCTAGTTATTAATTATAATTATCAATAACTATACTATTATTAATTATTAGTTATTAAAAAGATAATAATTACTATATTATTTGAATTAATTGTTGCAACAACATTAGGTATAATATAAAGTATACATATTTTTAGAAATATTATAAATTATAATGCTATTAAAATATAAATAGGCATAATTATAGAATTATGATAATAATACAAACTAAAACCATTATCAATTAAAATGGTCTTAGAATACTGATGCATTTATATTATTATTCGATTATAATTTTATATATACAATAAATCTATGCAATTGTACATACTAGTTTTATATATATAGGTTTAGTAATTTGTAAGTCATATTATAAAAAAAACTTATAGAGGAAAAAATGCATGTCTAAATTGAAAATTATGTAAAATTGAAGTTTTCTTCCTAAATATTAAATTCAATGTTAATTAATAATTAATGAAGTGTATTTCAATCAATTACACTTAGAAATTCACATCATCTTAATATTTATTAGTAAATAATAATATGATTCTCAATTTAAATAATAAATAAAAAATTTTCTAAAGTTAAAAATTTATACTAAATAATATATCCAAAAATCAAAATTATATATTTATTAATAAATTTTTTTGTTCGATTCTGATTAGATTTGGGTTCGGTATGGTACAAATTCAGTTCCGGTTAGGTTCTTAGTAAGAACCAAAACCACAATCGAGGCATGAATTTTTGAAGTTTTGGTTCTGGTTCTAGTTCTTAAAAATGATTTTTTTCAATTCCGGTTCGGCTCAGATCCCCGAGAACCATGCACAGCCCTAGCATAAATAAGAAAGCAATAAATAACCCCACGTGTATCCCTTCTTCTTTCACTTAGGGGAGAGCAAAGGGTTGGATCTGTTCAAACCGAATCGAACCAAATTTTGAAAATAGGAACCAAACTTTTTTATAATAAAATCGAATCGAACCAAAGTTTATTTATGAACCGAATAAACCGAACCGAATAACAAAACACTATTCAAAGTGGATAAACCGATCTACCAAATTTCTCTTTGTCATAGACTGAACCAAACTAAAATGTGTCAGATTGGTTTTCGGTTCGGTTCACTCAATCATTTGCTCACCCCTACTTTCACTTACAGCTTTTACATTCACTTTCTCTTGCTTTTAAGGGGGGGAAAAAGGGGGAGATTATATGGTTGACATCTTTTTGGACAACTGTGTCAAACTGCTTTTGAATTTTATTCAAGAAAAATTCATTCATGGAGCCTCTTATCCATATTATTTATTATATTTGAAACATCACATTTTTTTAAAAAAATCATTAAATATTTAAATTATACTACACTATTAAGTAAATTGATTATATCACGCTTCATTTAATATTAATTTTTTAAAAATATCATAAAATTTCAATAGTAATTATTGGTCATATGTAAAGGATAAATATAAAAAAAAATATTTAATGCTCATTCAAATTATAAATATGATAAGTATTTTGAAACATCCTATTTTTTCAAATGTAATAAATATTATGAAACAGAAATAATATTTAACGAATTGAATTTGGATCTGCCTAATAAATGAATTGTGTTCCAACTCAACTTTGAATTTGTGTAAACATAATTTCTCCGTTTCAAAATATAAATTATTTACCAAAGAAATTCAAATGCAGCTCAATAACAGTGTTATTTCTTCGTTCTCTTTTGAAAAAGAAACAATTAATAATCTTATTATACAACGAGGGGTCCATATGAGAAAAAAAATAAAATAATATTAAATATATTAAATACAACAAGCCAGGCTGCATGAGGGGAAAAGGACCAACTAGAACAAGTTATACAAAAGCATTTGCATCCATGACTAAGCTTGTTTCAAAGTGTTACACTTTGGTAGATCTATAAAGCATATAACAATAGGCCAGCTTCTTTTACAAGCTGTCCTGGAAATTTTGTCAGCAAAAGATTGATTCTGCATACATTAGCTGAAGCTGAACAGTGAACTGTAAAGTCATCGGACAAATAATCTTCAACGCCAGTGCCATCGAGGTAGTCGCCAACCTGCCCTCTTAGTATTGAGCTATAAAGTGATGAGTTTTAGTCAAGTTCCTTTATTCCATTTTCAAACATACAGAGGGGAGGCCGAGGGCCGAGGATAAGCAGCTGCAGATCTTCCACCACTAGCATCATCGGCGCTTCGTCGACGCATCCTTTGTGCAGGGCCTGCATGGGTGTTAACATTTTTAACTTCCTTGGAATCCTGAAGCTGTTCCAATGATGTCACAACCTCGTCCATGTTGGGCCGGAACTTTGATTCTATGGATAGACAACGTAGTGCAAGGGTAGCTGCCTTAGAGGCAATGTCCATCGAGTATTGGCCTTCAAGACGATTGTCTAAGATGCGAAATATCTTTCGCTTGTTTGCCAGGTAGGGCTTAGCCCATTCCACAAGAACATGCTCTCCGGTTGGCCGGTTTTTATCTATTGCTCTTCTGCCAGATAACATCTCTAACAAAACAACTCCAAAGCTATAGACATCACTCTTGGCAGTTAAATGACCTAGTCAGCAAGGAAGTTAAGTGATTATCAGAACTAACAGATAATGCAAACATGAAAAAGCTGAAAAATAGGCGAGAACACAAGCATTTGCACAGATAAATCCAGAAAATGAAACGAAAACCATCCAAAAAGGATCGTGTCGTGTGGTTGGAGAACTAATTTAAGTACTAGACCATGCAATCTGAATCAAGAAATACCTGTGGCCAGATACTCCGGAGCTGCATATCCATAAGTACCCATAATCCTGGTAGAGACATGACTATTATCGCCAGTTGGCCCATCCTTGGCTAATCCAAAATCAGAGAGTTTTGCATTGTAGTTCTGTGAGTATCACAATAGAAATTTTGAGAAGAGCTGATAGGAAGTGAGATGGACTTTTCTGGAACCATCAAATAACAACATTCTGAAAGTACAAAAAATTGTTTACATGTCATACATACCGAATCAAGTAGAATGTTAGAAGTCTTGAAATCCCGATATATAACTTTGTTTTCAGCACTATGAAGAAATGCAAGCCCCTTTGCAGCACCAAGAGCCACCTTCAAGCGGAGATTCCAAGAAAGAGGTTGGAAATAAGATCCTCCTGGTAGAAAAACAATCGAGAGCATTTAAATTTAAAAAAAGCAAATTGAAGCCATTTTGGACCAACAATGACAGAGAAGGAAAAGGTAGAACTCACTCCTAAATAAATGATTCTCCAAGCTTCCTCGAGGCATGAACTCATACACCAGAAGCCGGTGTTCATCCTCTAAGCAACAACCAATAAGCTTCACAAGATGAGGATGACAAAATTGCCCCAGATAATTTACTTCAGCCTAAGAATGAAGGGAATATAACAAAAGTACATAAGTAAACCTCTGCATGGACAATAGTAAACCAGGTTTAAACACTGCCATCCGCAACAAAAGTAAACAAAATGGTTGATATGTCCCAATTCTTCCTCGAGTTAACTTTAACAGGCTCTTCTGGAAAAAGAAGTAGACTATTATGCTTAACAGATCATGCTGGAAAACTGTTACTCACCAGCCACTCCTTGTGCCCTTGGAAACCCTCTTGGTTAAGCCTTTTAACGGCAATGACCATTCCAGTTCCAGGCTTGGCAGCAGCAAATGAATTCTCATCGATCCATCCCTTAAAAACTGAACCAAAACCACCTTCTCCTAGGACACTATCAGGACGGAAATTTCTTGTGGCCATCTTCAGATCAGAAAAACTGAAGCTCTTCAGATTGGAGGACTGCAAGATCTCACCTTCACTTCGAGGCGTTGGTGGCATTGAAGCCGAAGAGACCTTACTACTTGTACTGCGATCATTCACATCTGTACTAACATACTTTGAACTCAGCCCTGCACAAGCCAATATGTAATCTCTACATAAATTAATTGCCACTGCTATAGCTTAAGCAATCCTATTTTGGAGGAAAGTAGACTCCAAGTGCACACACAATAGAAAACAACAAGCTACAGATAACCCAAGAACAGAGTTGAAGTTAAAAGACATCAAATAAATATTATTTATATTACATCAATTAGATTGTCAAGAAAATGAGAAGAATCAAAAGGAAACCAGGATAAATATGATTTTCTTCTTGTATATTTTTAGTATAACAATGAATTGATGCTAATTCAGATAGAGAAAAATATAATCAAGGTGATTCCTCCATCTCTGCCAAAACTAACCCAGACCTAATCAGATACCACAACTAGATAAAACCCAACGCACATAAAAATTAAGTCATCCCCGTGAAACAGAAGTAAAGCATTATCAACAGAGAAAAGAAAAGAAGCAAAAACCACAATTATCTAAACCAGAAAAGGAGATAAGTAAAACAACTTAAAATTAAGCGGGCAGAACTACCACATGGGTATGAATACAAGTGCGAAAATTTAGAATACCTGTGTTAAATGGGCTCTCAGCTTTAATTTGGGCGCTCAAGCACACCCCCATCAAATTAAATAACAAGATACCCTTTCGAAGCTTTCTTCCTACAGATCACAAAAAATTGGAACTTGAGCTCTAAATAACTTGAAAAAGGACCAAAAACTTGAAAAGCATAACAAAAGGGTAGATCTAAGTGTGAAACCAAAAATGGTTTCTTCTTTATACAAGTAAAAGGTTTTATCCAGAAAATAAACACGCCACCAATGAATTGCCTTGGAAAGCAACTTTATATGCAAATAAAACAGAGAAAAAAAAAAAAAAAAAGAAGGAAAGATATAAATTTTTTAAAAAAGAAAACTTACAAAACCCCATGAATAAGTTCATGAAGAATTCACCTCTAGTTTTGTTATCAGAATAAAGAGAAAGAAGAGAAAAGGAGAAGACGAGTGAGAGCTGGCCAAGTTTGAGCTAAACTTTAGATTGACAAATAGCAACTAGCAAGCAATAAAGAGAGCTAGTGACAGAGGTGGAGGATGGTAGAAGAGAGAAAGCAAAGAAATGCATTAATGGCGGGTTGGTCCCAGTTTTAAGCCAACGTTTTATACTTTTCTGTTTTCTTGCATTTTTGGTTGTTCTGTTCTCTCTCTCTCTCTCTGGAAAACACAGTTCAGAGTCAATTCAGAAGAGATAAGCCTGCAGAGGGCTGCCACCAATCTCCACCGTTGGATTTGATTTATAAGAAGCATCCATCAATTCTTTTCTAGATTCATAATAATATATATTTGGCTCAACTTGCTTTTCTTTTGGATGGCTTGGCTTCAAAGCAGCTTCTTTGTCTGGGATATCTTTTAGCTTTTGGAGTAGAAAATTTCTGGCTTGTATTTGATTAATTAATAAAATAATAATATAGATGTTTAGCTTTTGGACTTTTTGTTGACAATGATGTTTGGTTGTACTTACTGTTACATTATTTCCCAAACGGGCTTACGTTATCATCATTTTGATTAAACAAAACAGACTTTTCTAATTTGTGGCCATTATGATTTAGGATTGGAGCAGTCAGAGTTGGACTTAATTCATAAATTCACACTATTATTTAATTTCTTGTCATAATAATAAATTTTTTATTTCAGCGATAAGGCATCCATTGACGCCGTAAGCGAAAAATTTTTATATTTTACGGCTTAAAAAAATTACACCTCATATTTATTTATATAAAGATTTATTTTTATTTTGTATAATTAAAATCGTTTGATGTTTGTATAAGATATTTAGAATTATATCTATTTTAACCTTTCATAAGTGATCAATCGCATAAATTTTTTTGCCATTAAATTACTCCATTTAAATAATTAATGTTATTTGAGTAATATATTAAAATAAAAGAAAAATATCAGGAGAAATTTGACCAATATTTGGAATCTATATACATATGATGTGTCTCTTTCAAGTCCAAGAAACAAAGATATGGGGCCAAATACAACAACTTGGGTATTAAAAGAAAATGTTCTTTTCCTAAATTAAAATTAAAATAATAATTAATTTGGAGGCTCATTTTCATTTCTTGTTTCTACTTTCCAGCAGTATTGTATTTCTACATAACATGACCCATACACATTCATTGGGTGGCCTCTAAGTCCCAAGTGGTCTCTCTTCCTGTCAAGTTGAACATTTTTTGCACCCCATTACCTGTAAAGTTGAACCTTCTCATTTCTTTCATGTGACAATATACTGTTGTGCCCTACTTTAAATTCATTTCCATTTTTCTTCACAAAAATACTAACAGATATTTATAAATTAAATCTTTCATTTGTTTATAAGTTGGGGAGCAGAATAATATCTTAAAAATCTTACCTCACCATTTTTTATGATGATGAAATAATTGTGCAATGTAAATTAAATTCATTTCATTTTTCAATTTATTAAGGGGTTAAATAAATTTATATAGACTCGAATTTGAAACATAACAAGAACGGTAATAACTAAGTCTTAATTTTAAAAATTACTCAGCAATTCTATTAATACGATATTAATTTAGTCAGAGTAAATTATAAATATTACAATAAACAAATGAATTAAATAAATAAAAAAAATTTTATATTTCACTTGAATTATTTTTTATAATGAGACCAATTACTTAAACAAAAAGAAAGAGAAAAAAAAGAATAGGAAATGAAAAATCCATACTCAAGAAGAAAGAGATTTAATTTCTCATAATGTGAAAACAACAATTATTAAATTGTACCACACAAATTTCAATCTTCCCTTTCAAATTAATATATTTTCTATTTTCAAATATAAATGAATAGAAGAGTTATGATGAACATGAAAACATGTGGTCCTAAAAGGACAAAAATGTTTAAAAAGGTAAGTTCTTAATGGATAAATTTACCTTTGGATCACATGATTTTGTCCTTTATGATCATATGAATCAGACAATATTTCTTTCTTAGAAATTTCCATATTTTGGAGTGAAGTTAAGGAAGATATGATCCGTTACTTAGTTATGAAGTGCAACTACATCTTGCCACATGGATGGAGCCACGCATGGGAAAGTGGGCCCATGAATTTTTTTTTAGAAAAAAATTATTTAATAGGATCCAAAAACCATTTTATCAAGTCAATTTTAAAAAAGATAAATTGGCTTAAACTATGAGCAACTTGATTACCTGATTTTTTAAATAAAAAAAATAAATCTTCCCAAGAGCAATTTAGAATCATTAATTTAATTCCCAAAATAAGATTGGTTCTGTATGTTTCGTTCAAGACCTTGCTTTACTATTAAACAATCCATTTCCAATATGAGAGGATGCTGTGCATATCTTTCCTTAAGCCAACTTAATGCTTCCCTTTCCCCTGGAGCCTTTGCTAGTAAAGGACTCTGAGCTTGCCCAAGCCTACTGCACCTTCCCTCTATAAACTGCCCATTGTAGTCACAAATCACAGTTCCATATCCCCCCATACCTGTAGCTTCGAAATAGCATGCATCAACATTATTACGTTTTAGTCCAATGGTTCGTGTTTCCATTTCGTATCAAAATAAATAAATAGAGGAGAACGAAGAACTGCCCTGGCTTTAAGGGCCTGCCATTCATGCAAAAAAACTGTTGCATTTCGAAACGCAGCAGCAGCTGCAGTCCACTTCCGATCCCAAAGCACCTTATTTCTGCAGTTTCAAATTTTCCAGCAGACCATCAATGCCTCTTGCATCTGCTGTTTATCACCTCTTCCCAGTATAAACATAAACTAGTCCACAAAGCTAGCCACCGATCCAAACCAACCATTACTTGACAGCATCCAACAATCCTTTGGAAAAGAGCAGGTGACTAAACAATGCAGAACTGTTTCCAGTCCTTGACCACAAACTGTAGACGTTTCAAGCCCAAGGACACACACAGGAATAACATTTAATAATGCACGCCAGAAAACCCATTACCGGCCTCCATACCTGAGTCATAGTGGTTTTGAATGCCGCCATATTGATTTAGTTATTTTATGTATATTATTACATATTTTAACTGTACCCGTCAATGAATTTTCTAGCTACCTCACTGTACAACGATTCTAGATTTGGAAATATTCACAAGTAATTCAATTCTTTTTGTTTAACCATCACTTTCATTTCACATCCTCTTTATACATTGCTAACTGTCGAGTTTATCAATTTAAAATATCTGAACCATATATGCAGATCAATAATTTTTTTTAAGCTAACCTAACTCATTAAATGCATAAACTTGCTGGTTATAAATGGGTTGAGTTTAAATACGAGTTCAATGTAAATCTGCAGGTCAAATAAATGATAATAATAAAATTATTTTTAAATAAAATACGACTATTTAATGGAAATTACTAAGAAAATTAAATATATTTAAAAAATTAATTAAATAATAATTTTCACAAACTATAAATATATTTTCAATAATAATATTAAAATTAAATGTCTTAACATTATCATTATTATCATCGTCATAATCATAATCAACAATGAAAAATTAAATTCCTAATAAAAAAACAATCAGCAAAATTAAAAATACTTAATAATAATAAATTACAATATATTTCAATGGCCATGATTTCAATCATCAAGTAGGCTTAAACTAAAGAAAAAGAAGCAATAATTTAAAAGCCAATATCTACTACACATGTAAATAATTTAATTAGTATTTATATTCATAATTATAAACAAAATCAAATTAGCTAAATAATTCATAATTACGCGCGTACATATATTATTTATGAATTGAGTCGGGTACGTAGATTTATCTAATGAATTCTGGACCCAAGCCAACCCAATAAATCTTCAATCCCGCCAAACAAAATCCAATATTAAAAATAATCTGCGGATTTATATTTAAAAATATATATTATTTTTTCATATTATTAATATTTTAACAGTAATTGGTATCATAAAAAAAATAAAATAAAAAGAATGAAATGATTTTTAGGGACTGTGAAATTCATAGAAAAAAGACAATTAAAATTTAAAATAAAAAATTGAACAAAAATTTCTGATTTTCGGGACAGTACAGGACAAGATGGAAGAACCTAGTTTGGTACAAATTAGTTTTAATAAAAAAACAGTAACGTTCCGTAAATATTTTCGAAATAAAATTTACATCGAAATTATTAAATTAATATCGCATTTTTCTTTGAACAGGAAATTTGAAACCAATTTTAATAACAGGGGTCGGAATTTTACAGCCCCGTGCACACTCCTATGTACCACAATCACCATAGTTGACAATACTTTCGAAAAAATTGAACGCAAATAAAGAAAAAAAAAACTTAAATAAATATCGTAACGGTCAAAAAGATGCAAGTTACAGTTGAGGAGCATAAGTGAAGAGGGTGGCAAAATTTTGTCGACTGGCACCGTACACGAGAGAGAGTGATTGACGCTGCACTTTACACTTAAACAAATGAATTTGGCTTTTCCGTACACTACACAATATTAAAGTACGGCTGCATTCCGCAATCTCTTATTAGTGATGGTTCTGGAAATTTTAATACTATAAACAATTTATTTATTGAAATTACCGGTAATTAAATTGGCCAACTGTTGATTTCAATTATCGATTGTGACTGGAGAGTTATTAGCATCTAGACAAAGTCCTGCATATTGGAACCATTGTTTTTTCACTATATATTATACTTTTATTTATTAATTTAAATATAATTTATATGTTGTTTTATAATTTAATATTTTAAAATGGTGACTTAAAAAAATATAAGTGATCGAAGAAAAAAATTCAAAAATATATATATATATATATATATATATAGGATTTCTAAAATAATTTTTGTGCTTATTTTCTTTCAAAAAGAGTTTTATTCTTAGTTTTTTAAACTATAATTGTTACGAATATATTATATAAAGTTCAAATTTAAATTTACAATATCTTTTTTTAAATTATTGAAATTCAAAATATCTTATTATGAAGTTTAATTAATTATTTTATAGATTCTAAATAATCAACGATTTAAATGTAGAGTTATTTTTTAATAATAATAAAATTAATTAAAAAATTATAAATAACAACCTTTAAAAAAACACCGTCACAGTAATTATCAAATTAAATATAGGTATCTGTTGAAAATAAATATAAACTCAATTTGGACACAAAATAATAACATGAGCAAAAGAATAGAGTAGAAGCTTTTGAGAGTTAAGATTAAAATTATAATGTGAATATTAATGACTAAGTTCTTGTCAAAATAAGAGAGCAAGGAAGAGATAACGAAAGATGTATAGAATAATGTTATACTATTTGAACATTTTACTTATCAAGTGTCTATGTCTCGTGATAAACTTTAACATGACAACTTCAAAACTACGAACATTACTCTTGTAAATATGTTGACCAAACATGACATCCTCAAATACACCATATCCAGAACTTGCTAAGACCAAATATTTCGCATATAATTTTGATGTTTTGCATATATCTTGCATTTGAAATTATGTGAATTAGTATTTTAATTTAGAATAAAAGTTAATCCAATTTACAAAACATTTGATTCTATGACTCATATACGCATTATGGTGAAATCAATTATATAAATTAGAACTACATTATAACTTTCTTAGTTATAATTTGGATCGAAGATGGGTACAAATAAATTCTGAGATTTTATACTTTTAAAATTATTTGGATATAAAAGTTAAATTCACTATTTTTTAAATTTTGAATAATTGATAATTTATGATTAAATATAGGATTAGTTATTATTAAAAAAATTTAGTATGAAATTACAAATTAAAAACTTTTTTTAATATAATTCAATAGCAAAAGTTATCAATTAATATATAAGTACTTGGCTGCTTACTTTATACTATGTACTAACCATCTAAGTAATTATAAAATACTATTTACAATAATAAAGTAATTCTTGAAAAACCCAGCTTAATACTGAGGGCTTTCATCTAATTTATAATATTTCTAAAAACATGTTTACTTTGCATTACATATAATGTTGTTATAACAATTAATTCAAATAATATAGCAATTATTATTTTTATAATAACTAATAATTACTAATAGTATAGTTATTGATAATTATAATTAATAACTAGCATTTAACAATTAAAACCACATAGTTTTTTAACTTAAATCCTTTAAATTTAAAGAAATATTGTATCAATATGGAAAATCGTATATAATTTTTAACGAGGAACAAAAACCAGAATCGAAGAACTGAAGAGTCAAATTATGGTTTGATTTTGATTTCGGTTCTTAAATCATTTGGTCTGCTTCTGGTTTCAAATTTAATAAGAATCGAACTATAATTCTGGTTCCAGTTCCTATCTAAAATTAAATCAAAATCGAAACCGCACGATAAAATAGGTTTAACCTCAAATTCTATCTATGAAATCACAGAGCTAGGGATCTTTATTACCCTCATCAATGACATATTTTTAACGATTAATTTCATTTCATATTTCTTTAACATGAAGAACATTGAAGCTCAGTCTTGTGGATAATCCATGGCCTATTTACTGTTGATAATTCATTTCATTTCATATTTTTTGGAACATATGGTTAACCAGCCTGTAATAAATTGCTCCCTTTATTAGTGATGAAGCTCATTTTCTCTTCATCAACTTCATTCGTTGTTATCTAATGATCTTCATATCTTGATGTGGAGTCCACCAAAGAATAAATTTTTGGCAATGAATAGACTTCCTTACATGCTCTGTTCAGGTCGGTAAAGGCGTCATTTTCCATTGGACTTGGCAATAAAGACTTCATTGGCTTACCAATCAGTAGGCTGTCTGTCTACACCTCTGTACAGTAAATTGTCTACCTTTGCTACTTCTATTTTTCTTCTTTTAATATGTTTTCTTGAATTAAATCCCTTTATATTTTCAGAAAAAAAAAAAAAGAAGCTAAGTTTAAAGCCATAGTTGAGACTCAACGAGCATGGAAAAGAGCTTATGAAAATAATATTATGATTTTGGAATTAGATAATGTGTAAAATTTTTGGAACTTAAGGATTGTAATGGACTAAATTAGTCAATGAAAATTTAGTAACTTAATGATTAGTGTTTTCCAAATCATCTTAGAAGCAAACTCTATTGGGAAAATACTCAAACCCCACTTGAAATGGCATTGCCTGAGGCCTAATCAGGTTGGTTGACAATGAAATGAAGAGCTATAAGCTTAAAAAGCGATCATAATTTAAAACTCGGTAAGAGGGCTGTGCAGTGAAATTCATTTTAACAAAATCAGTCTAAACGGAGGGTTAATAACTACCCAGACACTGAAAAAATCAAACCAGGATCACTGAAAGTTTATCCTTTTGGGAGTAATTTCCATTCCTCGTTAACTATGTTTTGATGATTTAAGAGTACTTTAAATGTTTTTGAACATATAGACTCTTAAATTTAATCATCGAAATTAATCAGTCCACTTAATTTTATAAAATTAGTTAATGGAGTTACTAATTTAACTAATAACAATTTAATAAAGCCAGAGAAACAAAATTACAATATAATTTATGAAATTCAAAGGCCAATCTGAATTTTTTATCTTTTAATTAATATAAAACTGACATTAACTTGTCTTTCTTTCAACTATGGACACAGTTAATACTACTTCGATAATCCACTTTCATTTTAACACAAATTAAAAAATGATTAAAATATAATTTCTTTATTATACTCGTGATTAATTATAATATTAAAATAATAAATAAAAATTAATAAAGACATGATAGACAACTTAAAAATTAATTATAATGTATGAAAGAAAAATGAACTACATTTTAATACAAACCAAAAAGAAAAAATAGACCATCCTTTTGAAACCGACATAATAATATTTAAAATTTAAGGTGTAATTTGATTGGGTCCGTCCCGTTCCATCAAATTCCATTTCTCAATAATCTAAAGATGTATGATAAACTTGAAACTGCATTTGATCTCACAACAAAATAAAAATAAAAGAAAAAGCCAATAAACCATATATATGAAAAGCAAACCAAATTTGAAACTACATAACATACACCCTTTGAAGTTCAGCTCAGCACAAAATCCAATAACAGGATCAACTCATTATATCGTCACTACAAGTGCTCGTGAGCGTTCCGCCCACAAATATCTAAGAACGTCTGAAACTAGTTATATTAAGCATTAATGTCTGAAACGTTCCGCTGTTGGCCTCAATTGCTCTTCTTGACAGTAGCAGACTTTATTATGTCAATGAACTCCGGCTGATAAAAAGCAAATATGGGTAACAATCAGCCACTGAAGATGAAAACAAAAAAGCAAACCAAGATTGTGATATCAATAAAATAACCACCTTCAATGAAGCTCCGCCGACCAAAAATCCATCAACATCTGGTTGTGCAGCCAACTCTTTGCAGTTTCCTCCATTGACAGAACCTAAAGTCACATAAGATGTGCAAAAGTAAGTTTTGGGTTGGCGGATACACATCAGGAAGATAGGAATGGATATCCTTTCCTAGATGAATTTAGGGTGCTGCTGTTTTTGCTTCTTTCCAAATAATCCCTATGTCTCTCTCTCTCAAAACAACCACCATCAGAAAGAGTTAAGAATCTCTCACCTTCTTAGGATACAGAATATTATTATAACTAAGTTGAGTTAAGCCTCTATAGGCCTTACGCCTCGCCATTAGAAGAACATCAAATGAGAAAAGAAAAAATAAAGTAATATCACAAAGGAACAAATGAGAAATTTAAAGCAGGGGTAAAGACAACTTGGCCAAGAAAGTTAGGCTGATATAAACAATAAAATACAGAAAGATAAAATACAAGGGAAAAAAAAAGAATCAAAAAGGTGGAGTAAAAACAAATGGAGAGCAACAAACTCTCAAACCTCAGCATCACGACATGAGCAAATACATCGAAAAACATGTGGGAAATGCCATGTCATCATATTATCATATAGATAACATGGGATTTACAATTATGATGCTGTATGATAGTTAGCAGACTACTGAATCTAACAACAGCCGCCAAGTTTAAATGCCAAGATAAATTAGACTGAAGTTACCTCCATAAATGATTCTTGTCCATGCTGCAACTTCAGCATCAACATTCTCACTAAGCCATTTTCTCAATTCAAAGTGAACCTGGCATATAGATCCACCCAAAAGAAGGAAAAACGATCAGTTTCAAATACTTAGAGCTGCTTAACATAACATCAATTGGTGTCCCATGCATAGACTAATTATAACAATAAGGTAAGGGACTATCAGCAGCAAGTACATCGCAGATAAATGAGTCATACTTTAGCAGAAAGTTATTCAATCATAATACCTTTTTATGAGGCAGAAGTAATTATTTTACAATTGGCACAAAGAAAGTAATTGATATCACATTCTTGCAAGGAGAAAAAAGGTATACAAGTCGGACAAACACTTGAGAATCAATTTACCAGATCCAAGTATACACTCAAACTATGGAATTTAAATATATAAACTGAAGTAGAAGAAGAAAACTGTAAACTTAACGGTTATAGAAATAAAACATTGATCAACTGTTTAGTCAACTTTCGGCTTACCTCTTGAGCCTGAGCAGGTGTTGCAACCTTTCCTGTACCAATGGCCCAAACTGGTTCATAAGCCAAAACAACATTTGCCCAGTTCGATATTTTCTCTGCAAAATAAAGGCAATGGTCTGTAATCAAGATTGACTAAAAAAGGCCAATTCAAATTATACTCACTAAAAATTCTTCAGTTTTCTACTAATACAAGGTGCCAGTTACAGACTAAGCTATACAAGAACTTCTCTAAGCTCTCAATCTATAAGGAAGCATCCCATAACCAATGGTTAGAGAAACAAATCAACATCCTTAAACTGAAATATGCAACCTGAACTATTTGGAAGTACCTGCTATTGCTTTTGTTTGTGCAGCAACAACAGCCACTGTAGATCCTGATTCTCTTTGCTCAAGTGTCTCACCAATACAAGCAATCACTTTCAAACCTTGAGAAAGTGCATAAGCAACCTTATCTGCAACAAACTGCAATGACATGCAAAGGATTACACTTCATAAATAATGTGAAAAGAAATAGAAAGAGAGAGAGAGAGAGAGAGAGAGAGAGAGAGAGATCAATGGTACACCAACAGAAAGTGCTCCAGAAGCTTTACATGTTAAATAGCAGATGGTTAATGAATAAGATATGACAATTGCAATGTCATAGGCTTACCTCATTTGACTCACTTAAAAGTGCTCTTCGTTCAGAGTGGCCTAGAATGACCCATGGAATGTTCAAATTCACTAGCATCTCAGCACTGCACACAAAAGACAAATCAACTTGAGATAACGGAACAACAAAGTAAAGAAACATTGCTATCACAACATGCAGTCAATTAAAAGGCAAAACAGAACTGCAAGAATAGAAGGATATATACAGGGATCGAATTTTCAGTTGCTTCTTAAACGTAAAAGCTAAAGAAAGAATGGACCAGAACAATCTTATTTTAATATCGCAGATCTTACAATTACATTATCATATAGTTGTTCTTGTACATTGTCATAAAATATATCATCATAATCCCAACACACAACAAGGCTCATCCTGACTACCAAAAGATGGAAACTGTTCACACAGAAAACATCATGGATGATTCGAATATATAAGCTACCTCATTTATGACAGGACTAGATAAATTATTTCAACCATACAAAATACAATAACTCACTTGAGTGAACAACATTTCAAACTAGTAATATTGTAAAGAGAACATTAGCCTAGCAAGTGTATGCAAGAAAAACTCAAACACAAACACGCGGAGAAAAGGAAAAAAAAAAGTGATGATGCATTGGAGCAGATGTCATAAAACATACCTAATCTCTCCGGTAAAAGCACCACCTTTGCGAACCCAGCAGTTTTGTGCTGCTACCTGGAAGTCAGGTCTCAACACACTTTTCACTAAAGGAAGAAATACAAAGGGAGGGCTCACAACAACCTCTGAAAGACCAGAAAAACAACAACACAATCAAAAACCTGAAATCAAATTGTGTGAAACAGACTAAACACAATCATAAAGAAACGGAGGGGCAAGAATATTGAATAGCCAACACAAGCAACTCAACGACTATAACATAAAGGAGGTGCATGATCTCTCACTGTTCTGCATCTATATAAAAGAACTTAAGGAAATGAAAGCCCATGGCCCTACACAGATGTGCTACAGATTGCTATATCACAAGTTATATGCACTACATTTTTCCATAGATTGCTTTTCTTTTAGAACTTCGTATCTTATGTAATATCCAGTATCACTCTTAAAATGCATAAGAAACGAAGATAGTTAAATTGCTAATAGTCTCTCTGACTGACCCCAAAGAGTTGCATGTGCTAGAGAGTAACCAATATCTGATAACCGAATCCAAATCTAAATGACTTACTTGATATTCACATAAGGTATCTAATGGATTATGAGTTCATTACACCATGTTTAGCAGAACAATGCATATATCTTGCTTATTAAAACCTCAAGTGGGGGTGTATAGTTTTTGTTTCTCAAGTGCCCTATTGGGTCAAATGCCTAGAAAACTCCTATCTTCTTTTCATTAAAATATTTCTGAACAAGTTTCTGCATAACAAGCCTAAGAGCTTTTTTATTGATGATAGCTACGAAGACAGGACTGTAGTTTCTAACTAACTACGAAAAAACATTAACTATGCATATGTTGAATAGAATTGAAGTTGAATTAGAAATTTCATTCCCCAACAGAAATGAAGCAGAAAAAATAAAGACACATACAGGAACTGTATGATTCTAATTCCACTTTTTGAAGTTCAGAAGAAACTTACCCACAACATCCTCAGAAGGGACCTTAGCTTCGTTCAAGGTTGTGACGATCTTCTTCACCTCCTCAGTTGTTCCATTCTGCAACAACAAAAAAAACAAACAAACAAATAAATAAACCCATTACTAAATGTAGCAATTAGCAAACAAGTTGCTTCAATTTCATAGCCAAATCCAACACTGTTAAACGTAGGATTTGAACCAATCAGATCTAAAAATACCCACCAAAATCAAAGCAGATGAACGCAATAAGATTAGTCAAATGACAACATATAGTGATCGGAATCAGAGATCCGTACAGTTCCATGGCACAAATTCTCAAATAAAAAAAAAGGAATTCAGAGACAAAAAAAACCACAAGCAACAGCGAAGTAGTAAGAGCTACAGATAGTGAAACAGAGTAACAAAATCGGAGACATACGCATTTCCAGTTGCCGCCGACGAAGAACTTTCTGCCCATAGTTTCTTTGTTTCGGTGATAGAAACGAGATTAGATTTTAATTTTTAATAGATAAAAACCAGATGCGATGGTTTTCAGTCTGTTACTGTTCTTTATAGTGAGAATTTGCCTACTGATCAAGATAGCTGCTTTGCATGTCCAGCGTTATGACGGTAATACCCCTTAGTTTTCTTTTTTTTTTTTAAGGATAAATTATTATATTATTGTCCGAAATTTAATTTAATTAAGAAATTAAGTGCTTTTTTTGAAGAAGAAAGAAATTAAGTCCTTTAAGAATTGTTATCCCAAGGAATAAGATGGCATCACAGAATCTTTTGCTTAATCAGAAGTTTCGAAATTCAATTCTAAATATAGAATTTCTTTAAATACAAATGAGAAAGATAGAACATTTACATTCCTTCTTAGCTTATTATATTAATTTGAAATTAAATATTATAATATATTATGTTAAAAGTAATATAAATTTTTATTAAAAAATGTATATTTTCAATTTTTAATAATAATTTTGATTTATTTATAATAATTATTTACATTAATTTTTATATAATTTCTTTTTTTTTTTATCAACTCATTTAACTACATTCTTAACCATTGTCCTAAGAACAATAGCTAGAAAAATGGTTCGGTCGAAACATATTAACATTACTTTCTCAACATAGTGTTTCGACACTATAATAATTTTAAAAATTGTGAGGTCGTTAATTTAACAAGAGCTAAATTAAGGAGGAAGAAATCAAAAATTGTTGCTTTAAAAATGAAATGTGGACTATATATAAAAATGGAAATAAGAGAGAATAATGGGATTGTCAATATTATCTTTATGAAAATTATAATATCCTAATATTATATTATTATGTAAATTATTAATAATAATTTAATATTTTTAATCATTTATCATTATTATTATTATTATTATTATTATTTAGCTTTACATCACTCTTTTAAATAATATATGTAAATGAGGAATTTAAAAATTTTTACATTTTTTTGAATTTTTATAAATAGATATATCTGGAGATTCAAATTTAAATTAAAAATGGTATGATTAAATTTTCTTTAATTATAAATTGCATTCTAATTTAATTAGCCAAAAAATAAGATTAATTTAATATGAAAAGTATTTTGTTTGGTAAGAAAGTAGTTGATGTAAATGAAATGCAGGGGTAATGATTATTGCTGCCTCAAAAGTTTCAATTGGCTGTTAAATTCCTGATTTTTCTTATTTCTTTCCTTTTGTCAAATCCAAAAACATTACATCGGAAACAACCACCAACGACAATTGAATCAATACAATTACATTATATTTTCAGATGAACTATTTCAGACAAATTAGTAACAAAACACATGAGAAAAAGAAAACGAAACGAAAAGAAAGAAAGAAAGAAACCAATGGGCAATTCTTCCCTGAAAAAGAGAAAAACAATGGGTAACTGACGGGCATTTCCGGCGCATGACACTTCATTCACATAAATCCATTTTCTCTTTGTTAATTAATCATTAAACTGTGTATTATGCACTTAATAAATTTTATTTTATTTTTAATAATCTTTATTAATTCTTACTTATTATTCGAATATAATAATTACTTATGTGTTAGTATTTCTATTCCATAATACTTATCACATTTGAAATTTCAGGTCTCTTAAAAAAATTATTAAATTTATCTAACTTACAATAAATTATTGAGCAAATTGATTATAGAGTAGTGTTAAATTGCTCATAATGATCCTGGATCATTGCATAGAAAAAGACATTTATAATCTTGAGTGGTTTTGGAGGGATAATTTAAAGGAAAAATTGATGAGTTTTGGAAGAAAATTAAATTATAATTGCCAATGTTATAAGAAAAAAATTAATTATAATAACTCATTATTAATGTATTAAGTGTTTTTGCTAAAACCACAACTATATTGTCATCCACAACAAATCAACATCATGCATGTAATTGTATTCGACCTAAGAATAGATACAAACATGTTTATGATAGAGTGATTTTATCGATACACAAAAAGAACTATTTAATATTTGTTTTGGTCAAAATAAATTGGTGAAGACTCCTAACTTAGATGATATAACCGTAATTGTCTATAGTATTAAGTCTCATGATCAATTCTTAATTGTCTCATTTTTTTAATTTTTTTACTTTTTTTTTCATTTTCCAATTTAATAAAATTGTTGATTTGAGTGGATTAAATTAAGTGAATGCGTAATTATCAAACTTAACTCATATTTGTTGTTGGTAGACGGACTTGTTATCGAGTTTTTTAGTAACCTAAATAACATTTGCTTGCAAAACAAATAAAATCTCGATCTCTCGCACGTTGGATTAAAAAAACAAATTAACTCGTATTGACCACTTAATTCAAAATTATTAATTTGAGTGGATCAAGATGCGTGAATGCATGTTTATCGAATGTAAATCGTATTGACAACTTAATTCGATTAATGGAAGAATGTAATTGATTTATATTTAAAATTTATTGAAGGGGCAAATAATTTAACAGTGTAATTCAACACTAAGATATTTTAAATGATTTAAATATAAATAATGATGTTATCCGCTTTTCACATTATATTTTTTTAGGTTCTAATTAGAGTTCATCAATACATACAACAAACATTATATATTAGCTATTTTGTTTAATATAAATGACTAAGGGCTTTTAATTCAGATAATACAAGTACGAGTCTTTTGACTTGGTTTTAAAGATTAGTCCTAGGATTGATTTCTTCACGTGTCACTTTTTTGTTTTTTGTTTTCATTTTTCAATTTAATGAAATTATTGATTTTAGTGGATCAAATTGAATGAATTCATATTTATTAAACTTAACTCATATATATATATTTATCAAACTTAACTCGTATTGACCATCTAAAACTTATTGAAGAAATAGATAATTTAGAAGCGTAATCTAATACTAAGATAGTTTAAATAATTTATATATAAATAATAGTGTCATCCGCCTTTTACATTATATTTTTTTAAATTTCAATTAGGATTTATCATGTATTTATACTAAATAAGTCTTGAAAAAAATGAAATCTACCCTTATCGGCCCAATCAGATCTAAACAATACACATAAAGAGCGTTATATATTAACAATTTTGGTCAAAATAAAATGTTGAGGGCTCTTAATTTGGATAGCATAAGCGTTAGTTATTTGGTTTGGTTATAAAAATTTAGGATCAACTTCTCTTTGCGTAATTTTTTTTTTATTTTTTGCCTTTTTCTTTATTTTCTAATTTAATGAAATTGAAAATCATATGGATAATAATATATGGGCCAGCAATTTATATATGTGGACATTGGTGAGATGCTTAACAACGCAATATATATAACTCAATTAAACATTAGATTTTTTTTAGATGCAAAAATTTATATATATAACAAAAAAAATAAATGGAAAATAATTAATGCTAGTGTTGGAGATGTAACCCACTTGCTATTTTGTTTAGGGTTGTTTAATAAATAGAGATACAAATTTTAAATTCAAATTTTAAATCTTTTTAAAATTTATCAGTATTGAGTGAGGACATAAATGATATTTTACATAATTCTATGAGAATAAACTGAACATTTACTCGTCAATAATCCTGATCAACTTAAGCCAAGAATCATTATCCTTGATTATATTACTATTAATTTAAGACTAATTCTCTTAAAAAAATTATTAAATTAAAGTAATAATTATTAACCATATGCAAAGGTTAAACATGAAAAAAAATATTTATTATTTATTGAAACATTATGAAATGAATGTAGGATTTATTAAGATGGGCATAATAGAAAAATTGTATGCATAAAATTATCATTTAACCATAATAATTATTATTTCTTAATCTATATGAAAATGGAAGGTGAATTATTTTTTTTATACGGATTGAATATTAATTAATATTGTTCATTTAGAAATAATGACGAGCTAATAAATGTATTTATTTTATCACTTTCATCCCTGTAATTTCATTGTCACCGATAATTCCCTTTTTTTTTTAATTTATTTCTTTGACGGGAAGACTTCTGAAATAATATTTAATTTTAGTAATTACTCCTATTCTGTTAAAATTGATAATTTCTTACTCTTTTAAAGAATTAAGAAAATGACTTACCTCAATGCTAAAACAAAATAAGGATAATTTACTAAATTATCCTTTAATTAATGCTCATTTAATTGAGAAAAAAATAGTATAGATATCAAGAAAAGTATAAAGTTAGAAAAAAAATTAATACTATAATTTTTTAAAAAAGTAATTAATACTATTTTAATCTTTTAAAAAGTAATTAATTGGTTCATAACAACATTTATTCACATATTGAACTTATTTGCTCACCAAGTACAATTCCACTTCCAATATTTCTTCTCACCCAAGTCAGACTTAATCACATTAGTGATTTTAAGAAATAATAAATCTTTTTTCCATACATACCCTCGGTATATAATCAACAATTATTACTTCAATTCAAATTTTTTTAAAGAATTAATATTAAATTAAAGATAATATAAACAATTTATTCAATAATTTATTATAATTTGGACAAATTTAGTGATTTTTTTAAAAAACAGAAAATTCCAAATATAACAAGTTTATATAACAGAAGTAGTAAAAGACTTAGAAAATCACAGTACTATTTTCACCTGCCTTTTTGTCTAATTGGAAGCTTGGTTGCAACAAGAAACGTCAACTGCTGAGCTGAGCTCTTCTCCAAAAGGAAAAGAAGGAAATGAAATGAGAAGGAAATATTTTTCATGTTATCCATCCATAGAATAAAAACCCTAGATCTATAGCATATTTATCAAATCACAATCTAAAACTTCAAAAAAAAGCAATAAACCAAATAAACCAGAAAACACATGCATTTCACATGTCCCTTTCAAATTCAGTGTTCCTATCGCAGAATTTCATATGCATTTCAAATTCAGAAAACACAAATAAACCAAAATTGTAAACTATAAAGTCCTGTTGTCTACATTTTCATTCCAGTATTTTCTTATGTCAATTGTGTATTCCTGAGATGGTAGTATAAAAATAAGGCTCTTGAGTTCAAATATAAATGCTGGAAGGAAGCTTTAACAAAATCTTACAACACCTGAATAAAGGAAACTATGACTGAGAGCCAAATGGAACAACATCAGCCCTATACCAAAAATTTCAGTGAAAAGAGAAATGCTACAACAGTATTCAGTCAATGTCAATTAGTATACAAAATCAATTTTGTGAGTGAAGGATCTAGGACAAATGAATAAGAGAAAATATATATAAAAAATGAGCAAAAAGAGACCTGTCATTGGCCTGTAAGAGAGTGAGACCACTATTTCATGATTCTCTGGGCTGCATTCTGAAAGCCTTCAAAACATTGTGTTAACGTGTCACAGTTAGCGATGCAAATGCATCATCTCAAATTCCCAACTTTGCCTCTCATATTCAGGCACCTTAGAACCTCCAGTGAACGGGGTCCATGCATCTTCATTAGCATCTGTAAGAGCCCATTCGATCTTATCAGGTACATTCAAATAATCAAATTTCATTACAGAACCTTTTGAATTCTTAGCAGCCTTCTTGTTGTTTTGACTCCCGGAATTCTCTGGGGGCTACACAAGTAATTTAAGCTAATGTTTAGGGAAAAAGAATTGAAGCAAAAGTAGAGGGGCTAACTGCAAATAGTTTTCTATTTCTCACATTAACATCGGCTTCAGAAATCTCAGCTCCTTTCTTTCTCTTCTTCAGAGTTCCAGTTTCCAGATAATACTGAACCTCTTTCTTGGACCTGAATTTGCGACCTGTCGTAGGCTCAATGTAATACTGCACAAAAATTGAAAGTGTTACACAATTTTCAATTATACCATAAAAAGAATGGCCATTTTTCCTGACAAACAAAGCAACCATCTCTTCCTTTTTATTTATTAGGATAAGAGTTTGTGAATCCTTGACCAAAAAGTGGATAAATAAATAAAATGTTTAAAAAAACTGTAATTTGAAATCCTATTGAAGAATGGAACCACAAACCAAGTAGCTGCTATATCAAAAATTTTTCACATTCAAGTCGGTGAATCCATAAAATGAAAGATACTCCTAGTAGCTGGCATGGGAACAGTACCCTTTGAGAATTATAGCATACAAACATTTGACAACAGTAGCTTATTATAGCTGGGTCTAGAAAAAGAATCCTTCCACAGTGAACCATATCTCCACACTTTATCTCACTCAACGGTTTTCAGCCCCATCATAGATGCACTGCAGAATGGTTAAGTGTATATTAAATCATAACAAGCATCCAGCAGAACGAATGGAGAAACCAACTTCTAGAAAATACTATTTAGATCATATGCTTATTCCTAACTGTGCAGAGCAACTAACTTCTGGAAATTTTTATTTAGTTCATGTGCTTATTCCTAACTGTTAAATAACTTTGGTTGAACTGTTCCAGATTTTCTTTTACAGCTCTATATAACTAGTCTTCAAAACTGAAATTTGTATAGAGAGACCTTACTATCATTCTCAAAAGCAAGTAATGAGTCTGTTAAAAATACACTAGTATCAAGCCTACAAAGAATTCCAAAACAAGTATCTAATATTGGATGATAGTAACTTTTAAAAGGTTTCAGTGGTTTAGAAGGGTGATCATGAGATCTATGACTGTTTTCTTGACCGACGATGTAGTTCTAACTTGAAATGCAAAATCAGGCATCCACTAAAAGATGGACGAAAAGATATATTGTCACTAAACCTCATAATGCATATTTACCACTGGGCCCGGTTCAAGAAAACAGTTCCAGAAGCCGTTAATTAAAAGAGATACCATTGCCAAGAAGAACAAGAGGAACTCAACTGTCTACCAGCATTAGCAATAATGCCTATACCATAAGCTCCTTAATTCTGAAATATGAATCTGTCCCTTTAATAGACTTAATAATCCAACAAAAAGCAAGTTAATGAAGAATGAATGCATGGATGCTCCATATTATCTCTCTATTCTCTATTCTCTCTTTATTTTTTTCTATATTTTCTGTTATTTCATAACACGTTATCAACACGATTTATTGTACCTCCGATTTCACTCTACTACTTTAATTTTATGCTATCACTTTACTGATTATATCAAGAAATGATAATTTATGGTTTGCGACAACTAAAACTAAGATTTGTGACTTTCAATTTGCTTACATGAAAAGGTAATTCTTTATCAACTATTATATTAGTTTAATTAATCACGCTCAAGTATTCAATTATATATATATATATATATATATATATATTAGATTTAATTAATAAAAAAATGCAAATAATTTTGCATTGTTTGAGAGTGATAAGTATTATTGCTGCAAAAAAAATTATTGAATATCTTAAAATTATGTCAGACTGTGTAAGAAATTCATGAATTTGTTTTACAAATTATAATGTATGATATTACAGCATTGTATCTTTATGATTTCCCGTATTCAATATTGCTTATAAATTATAAACTGGGTTTTTCTGTTTTTAGGCCAAAACAATGGCCACATATTATTTTTCTTTTTATTTGATTATAACATAATTAGTAACACACTCTCATTAATGAGCATATTTATTGTTCTTTTAACCATATCTTAATTTATAATTACTTAAGAGTTTTATATTCCTGCAGTATTGATGCTATTGTTTTATCATAATTGTTGCTATTTATCGGCATATGTAAATTCTCAAATATAATTCGGACCTTTTCGGTTTTTATAGTATTTTCAGCTAATCTGTGATGTTTGGTGTTCTGCTAAAGTAATTGTACTATCATAATTTTATTTTCTATATTTATAATCGATAAGTTTTGTTGGTTATTTTAATTTTATCAGTAACTCCTCAAATATAGTTACGTGTTGCAAATATTATTTGTTAAATTATTAGAGGCTATCAGGTTGCTAAGAGATAATAGCAAATTAATGTTATTATAGAAAGAGAACAAACAAGTAGATACAAGATTACCAAAACAGAGGAGAAAGCTTGTAACAACATTGTCAGGTTCAAAGTACGCCTTGTTATCAATTGAAAATGCCTAACTGCACATAACTGCCGTCAATATATTGAGGGGAGAACAGGTTTCCACATCTTTCACTATTTCAATCACATACATCTAGAATTAATAATGGCATCCTAAAAACTTGACAAAAGACAATCTCCTCAAATCTAGTCAATGTTTTTAACTTTTTATGTTCATTAAGTTCCTATGGAGGATTAGGTGATGTCTCTAGGTTCTACCAGCCATTTTACAAACATATTGTGCACACCTCTATATACATTCTACAACAGATACATATCTTAGGCAAGGCTTCAGCATAAATATCAAATATAAATTTGACACCAATTGGTTATACTTACAAATGGTGAAGAATGAGTAACCTTTATCATATATTCATAAAAATAAATAAAGATAAAAGGAAATAATGGAAAAATAAAAATTTTATGCATGAAAAGCATTATAAAAATAAAACTGTACACTTTATTTTGGACTTGCCCATTTCAATTAGATACTACATAGATTATTGGGCAAAAATAAGGTCCTTGCATAACTACACAAGTTCTATCAATATTGACTTCTTTGTTCATAAACGTTTCAGAATTGGATGAATCCTTGTAACACATAGTGCCTGTGACCATATGAATTAACTAGTTAGTCTCAATTAAGAGTTGTTTGAACCTTAAGTTGTGTGCAACAAGAGGATGCAGCATTCCGTTTGGTCCAGTTTAAGGGATTCAAATTAAAGTAACAAAGAATATCAAATTGAACTACACCAAATAGAATGACATTAACCAATTAATTATGACTCGGTTGGTTTATTTGTTTTCTTTAAAATCTCAGAATTTTTAATATTTGGTTGGCTTATTAATTTTCTTTTATATTTCAGTTTCTTGTAATACAATAAACACTGGATTCCCCTTAATAAAGCAAACAAACAAACATCATCAAAACTGTTATATATGTATTTATAGCATTTCAATTATATAAAATACATACACAACATGCATAATTGTGTTTTAGTTTAGTTCAACTTCCAGTTTATCAACCTTTTCACAATCTTGAACAAACTGACTACCATCTGTTTTATTATATTGTAATCCAAACTAGAAGCAAACAGGACATGTTATACTCTGCATCTCACAATATGAAAAATAGCACGAAATTGATATTTATTACTCAATAACTCCAACCATTATATTTATTGATTCAAAAGATAAGGGATTAGAAACAAATAACATGGTCTTACATATCTAGAGCAGCAATTTGGAAAAAGACAACCATAAAGCCAATTATATATGCGATCATTGTTCTCCCACAAAATGATTATCACCATTTTCAGAAGACAAATCTAAAAGAATAAATTCCGTAAAATTTATGAGGTAATCTCTATCCAAACTGTAAGTTTGCATTTTCAAGAGGAAGTAAAAATGAAACCATGCAAAATCAAAATAAAATATTGCCCAATCAACAATGCGCCCAAGAAGAAAATAGTAACGGTTCCGAGTTAGGGATCTAGTTATTTGATAATTCACTTGAATTCCGTTTGATGTCTTGAGCTTAAGGAACTCAAACCTGAAGGAAATTATCCTTGCCCTCATTTATTTATAAGCCAACTTTTACCGCAACTGAGAACAAGGAGAAACTTACCAAAAACTGCCCAATACAAAAGGGAAAACTAATTCAGATTTAAGCTAAAATACAAGTACAAACTATAATAAAAATTGAATATAACTTCTGTCTCTATCTAACTGCACTCTTCTTGAACCCATGAGAAAAACATCTATAACCTACAATGAAGGAACCAACTAGACTAAACTCTCACTAGCTCGTCGTGTAGGTTGTTTTTTTGGGTTACCTAACAAAAATATTATTTCCCATTTGCTAAGTGAACAAAAACAAACCAAACCCTTTTGAGTTCCTTTCCCACCATAAAATCATCTAACTAACCTATTCCATGCCTTCATCTTTCAAAAATCCAATCCCAAGCCTCAACTATACAGATTTAAATGCGGTTCAAAGCTGGAAATTCTCCAAGGACTAAACCTAAAAACAACGTTAATTTCAGGTATAGAAAGTGCAGAAATTAAATTTAAGTTAACTGCAACATTTAATTCATTTGTTGATTTGTTCTCATAAAAACAAATAATGATAATTAAAAAGAATTTATAAGTAAAGGAAAAAAGAGAAAGAAATGAACCTTATCTACCGTGCCAGCTGTTGCACCTGAGGTCCTAACCCGATCTTCAACCAGCCATCCCGGCGGCAACCAACTCGCCGATTCAGCCGACCCTGGCGCCATCGTAACTGGTACTTTTCTCCGAGATTTAACCGGTGTCTCGGCCTCCACGCCATTCGCGCAGCTAGAAGACTGCGGAACCGCTTGTTGATTGTCTCTATTTGGTTTGATTGTGGTCTGTCCGCTGCTAGGGAGGTTGTTACTAGGGTCGATATAGGAGCCGTTTTGAAGAAGAGGATCAGTGATTGTATCGGCGGCAATGTCAGGGTGGCCAGAACCGTGCGGGTCAGTTCGGGAAGAGATCGGATTCGGATCTTGACCCGAAGCAATTGGGTTTGACATGGAAGGGGGAGGGGCTTCACCGTCAAAGTGTCCGAGAAAGCTCTGGATTATTTGTAATGTTTGACTTTTTGACTTTTTATCGTATGTGATTTTATGAGTGAACAACCTGACTTGGAAGGATCCTAGCCATTGGAAAGATTTTTTTTTTTTCAAATCGTTATAGGTTCTCTTACAATGTCCGTCTGTCCTTCGCAAATTTGCTTTTCTTGAATGCTCAACCTCAACAAAGCCATATGGATTTCCAATTTGGTTTAAAATTAATTTTAATGAATTAATCTGACTTTATTTATCACGTCATATCATGTAAAAGGATCCCAGTCCTTTACACATTTAATGAATTTGAGTCTTTTTTTTTTTTTTTTCATGCGGACTAACCTCCCTATTTTACTGAGTTACAAATAATAAAAAGCCTGCACAATGAAAATAAATAAATATTAAAATTGAAAAAATAAAATAAAATTCTCATTTTTTCTCTATTCTGAGTGACACATTGATTTTTTTTTTTAATTTTAATATTTCTAATTATTTTAAAAACATTTTAAAAGTAGAAAATTTAACAAGTATATATATATATATAGAGAGAGAGAGAAAGAGCGCTAAAAATGGAGTAGTTAAGCTTAAACTCAAAAGTTCAGGATTTATTTGGTATAAATGAACTAAAAAATTGGAATCCATTTGTAACCAGGAGGAAGAACAATAAGAGTTAAAAGGACTACTGTGATAGATACAATGTGGAGGCTTCTGTTTTATTGAAGAATAAAGAGTGTTTCTTCTACAGTGATGAGGAATTTCCTTATGGATGCAATTAATCTTGCAGCCTCTTCAGTGCATATAAACCAATCAGAAGCAGAAAATGTCATGGCAGAGAGAGGAGGGAGTTCTTACCTTCTCTTTCAAGTTGAATGTTTAAGTATGATGTAGCTTAATCGAAGTTATGGCAATTATACCCATCTTAAAATTGTGTTTGTGGAACTCGAATTTCCATAAAATTGAGTGCAATGGCATGCCAAAAATCATAAAAGAAATATGTTTACAGTGAATTTCCATAACTTTTATGGAAAAAGAAGTTTGATGTTTGTAAAATAATTTCCATAACTCCAGCATTCTAGATTTTAGAAAAAAAAAATGCAGACATGGAATCCAGACTTTCAAACTACTTTAGATATTCCCCACTTAACTGGAGTGCTTAATCCAAAATATTTTGATTGAGAGTGTAATTAATAATCTTGAGCTAGTCTTCATAAGTTCTCAAGATTGAAGGCCTGAAAGAAAAGAACCAAACAGTGTTAAGCAAAAGGTAAAAACAATCATTTTCATAAAACATACATGGAATCTAATCTAAAGAATTTAGTAGATACCATTTCAATGTAGGACAGTGAAAACACCTTGCTCAATGCTTGACCGAAACAACCCAGGAAAGATCTTCAATTATGTATGCATCAATGCGGATATCAACCAAAGTGCAAGTTCGAAGTGATTAAGCAGTATTTAACTCTTCTGCAGAATCTCTCTGTCTGCACATCAGAAATTTACAGCTTTAAGCTGTCAAATGAAGTCACAAGAGAGCCTTTTTAACTCCATTTCTTGTTTTTCGTTCTACAACCAACCAGAATGTCATGTCCTCAACAATGTACCGTATTTGGCTTCAGAGATTATGTTATAAATGGAAACCGATGGTTCTAATCCCAACTGTATCATCTTGTTTAGTAAAACATCAGCTTCTTGCCACTTACCATCTTTGCACAGAACTCCGATGGTCGAACTATAGCTAGCCACATTTGGAACCAATCCCTTATCCTCCATTTCTTGGAGAAACCTCAAGGCTCTAAAGGAGTTGCCTTCTTTACAATAACCATTAATCATTGTATTGTATATAACATCATTAGGCTCCAGCTTCATTTCACTCATTGATCTAAATAGTTTTGAAGCTTCATTCATTTTACCTTTCATGCACAACCCATGTAATAACACGCCATAGGTATGCACGTCAGGTACCAAGCCAACCTTCTCCATTGAGGAAAAAAAGTGAAATGCTTTCTCCATGTCTTTAAGACGCACGTTCGCTTTTATTAAAATCGTATAGGTCACTTTAGAAGGAGAAATGCCTCTCTCCTCCATCTCCTTTGCTAAATTGGTGACAGCCACCCAGTTTCCAGCATCAGAATATCCTTCAATCAGAACATTATAGGTGACCAGAGATGGAGATAACCCATTTGACTTCAATTGGTTGAAAAAACTTAATGCCTTGTCCAACTTCTGTACACTACAAAACCCATGTATTAGTGTGTTATATGTAACTAAATTTGGACTAATGCAAGCTCTCTTCATTTGATCCACGAACTTCTCAGCCTCCCTAACCCTCATCCCTCTACACAAGCCACGAATCAAAGTATTGTAAGTAACAACATTACGCGTCACACCTCTTTTGCACATTTCATCGAACAGTTCATATGCTTTATATATTTCCCCTTCATTGCAATACTCACTGATAATACAATTGTAAGTATGTAAATTAGGAGACACCCCATCAAGCTGCATCTTCTCATATAACTCAAACCCATCTTTTTTAAGTCCCTTTTTAAAAAACCCATTAATCAAAACTGTATAAGTATACTGATTAGCAGCCAAGCCCATTTTTCCCATCTTATTAAACAACACTTTTGCTCTTTCAATATCACCATTTTTACAACAACCATCAATTAGAGTAGTATATATAACTACATTTGGAGAAAAACCCATCTCCTCTGATTGAGTCAATAACTCAAAACCTCTATTCAGATCACCAAAACCGCAACAAGCCTTTATCAATATCCCATAACTATAGACATCCAATTTAACCTTCTTCTCCTTTGCTTCATCAAAAAATAACAAAGATTTCTCAAAAAAACTCGATTTAACAAGATAATTCAAAAGAGTATTGAAAGTATTTGGTCTAGGGATAAGGCCATTATCAACCATTTGATTAAAATAAAATACAGCTTGCTCTGTTGAGTCAGATTGAACATAAGCAATGATAATTGATTCGTAAAGAAGCGTACTGATTCTTGAGTTTGAATTGGAGGTGGTCTGTGTTAGATAGTGGAGAAGAGATGAAATAGTGAAGAACGGAGAGGAGATTCGATGAGAGAGCAATTGGAGAAGGAGAGATTGAGTTTGGTGTAGTAAGTTGGAGTTAAGGAGGTGGTGCAGAATGAAGGAAATGGATTGGTGAGAAGGGTTAATGCCTTGATGAATTGAGGAATTGAAGAGCCAGAAAGCTTTTAATGGCGGGAGTTTCACCATTATTGGAATGAGAAGGAGAGCTTGGTGTCGGGTTTGTAGTTGCATATTTTAGTATTGCAGTTCCCGTTGATTTGGTTGGGCCATTACAAATTGGTGAAATATATATATATATATATATATATATATATATACGGAAATAAAATTTTTAAAAAATGCCCCGATTTTATCAAATTTTTTTTCAAATATATAGTAAAAAATACTATTGTTTCAACGATAATATTGAATTTTATTAATTTGATTTGGTTTATAAGTAGAGTTATAAATTCGACCTATATAAATTTTTTCCATTTCTCATATACCCTAATTATAACCATTATTTTCAAATTTTAATTATATAATTTTTGTATTTTAAGTATTGTCCATTGTTTTATCTTAGATTGATGTAATTTCTGTTTTTAACCGGCTTTATAATTTACATTCAAAATATCTTCTACGGTAAGCTTAAAACTTATGTAAATAAAGAAAGAATTGTCTTAACGGTCAATACTTGACTAATACTCACTGGCTTAAATTATAATGGTTAATCCTGCAAATGCTATTACCATTAATACTCGCTAACTTTTTTTAATAGATAAATAAATGTAGATAATTAAGATTTTAAAATTTTAATTTTTTGCTATTATTATCTTATTGCGTCTAATTATATTTCATTTCATTATATTATTATGTAATGTATCTTTATGGATTATGGATACACAAAATTTGGATATAGGTTGTGGGATCCAGTTGAAAAGAGGATTGTAAGGAGCAGAGATGTAGTGTTCCTAGAAGACCAAATGATTGAAGACTTTGAAAAAAATGAGAAGTTAAAGTCTATCAATGAATTTTCTATTGATCTTGATGAATAACCTCCTACAGTACCACAAGGTGACAAAGATGAGCAAGAAAATGATTGTGAACCTGTACAAAATGATGCAGAGCCAGCCGTTATAGAACAACCACCTCAATTGAGAAGATCTACAAGAGGTAGAATACCTTCCTAAAGATACTCTTCCGATGAGTATGTGTTGTTCACTGACGGGGGAGAACCAGAAGACTATGAAGAGACCATGAAAACAGTCATAAGGAAGAGTGGTTGAAAGCCATGCAAGATGAGATTAAATCCTTGCATGAGAAATATACATATGAATTGGTGAAATTGCATAAGGGCAAGAAAATACTAAAGAACAAATGAGTGTTCAGATTGAAGACTGTACAGTACAGCTCACAGCCAAGGTACAAGGCAAGACTAGTTGTGAAGGGATTTGGTCAGAAGAAGAGAGTTGATTTTGAAGAAATTTTCTCGCCAGTAGTGAAGATGTCTTCTATTCGAGTTGTGCTTGGTTTGGCAGCCTATATGAATTTGGAGATTGAGCAACTTAATAAGAGATAAGAAGACTGCTTTCCTCCATGGTGACTTAGAGGAGGAAATTTACATGGAGCAACTAGAAGGATTTAAAATCAAAGGCAAAGGGCACTTAGTATGCAAATTGAAGAAGAGCTTGTACGGGCTCAAGCAAACTCCTATGCAATGGTACAGTAAGTTTGAGTCCTTCATGATGAACTACGGGTATGACAAAACTAATTCTAATCATTGTATATTTATGAAAAAGTTTGCAGATGAAAACTTTATTATTCTCTTATTATATGTGGATGATATGTTAATTATGAGCCAATATAATAAGAAAATTTATAGCTTGAAAAAGGAGCTTGGCAAGTCCTTTACAATGAAAGATTTAGGATCTATAAAATAGATTCTCGGAATGAAGATCTCTCGAGACAGAAAGAATAAAAATTTGTGGTTGTCTTAAGAGAAGTACATTGAGAAAGTGCTTAATAGGTTTAACATGGGCAATGCAAAAATATGCACAAGATTGGATATTGCTCATGTTGTTGGTGTTATTAGTCGGTTTCTTTCAAAACCGGGTAAAGAACACTAGAAAGTAGTGAAATAGATTCCCAGATATCTCAAAGGCACTCCTAAAGTATATTTATGCTTTGGTGGCGGTAAACTTGTGTTGAATGGATACATAAATACAGATGCGGTTGGTGATGTGAATTTTAGAAAATTCACTTCTGGATACTTAATGAATTTTGCAAGAGCAGCAATATCTTGGCAAACAAAGTTATAAAAATGTGTTGCATTATCTTCCATCAAGGTTGAGTATATTGCTATTACAGAAGCCAGCAAGAAGCTCCTATGGATGAAGAAATTCCTACAAGAATTGGACTTTGAACAAAAGAAGTATATGTTATTTTGTGACAGTCATAGTGCTATTCATCTTAGCAAGAACTCAACTTATCATTCCAGGTCAAATCATACATCAATGTAAGGTAATAGTGTATCTTGAATAATTGTTACTTGCTTTAATATGATGACTAAATTCTTGCCTACAAAAAAGCTTGTTACTTGCAAGGAGATAGCAAGTATAGTGAACCTGCCTACTTGAATGTGAGGGGGAGGGCAATCCCATTCAAGTGGGTACCACTAATTTTTTTTAGTCATCAAAGTGGGCATCGCCCCACTTTTTTTTTTTCTTTTCTTTTTCTTTGGCCGTTGAACTACCTCACCTAAACATTTTTTTACTTATTCATTTTTTTTATTATAAATAGATGTGAGTGTGTGCAAGTGAGAGTGTGCAAAAATGAAAGAAAGAAAAGAAAGAGATTTCAATTTAGGGAAATGTTTTTCTCTAAAATGGGGGTGAAAAAAATAATGAGGGAATTATTTTTGGGTGTTTTGAAAAACATTGTGAATGCCACCATTTTTATTCCATTTGTATTAATCTTTTTGTGACCTTACTATTTTGAGTAGTGAAATAAATATTCAGAGTTTGTCCCGTGGATATAGCCATAAAACAATTAAGGCTAAACCACGTAAATTAAATTTCTGTGTGCCGCATATTATTATTTTTGCTTTCGTAATTATTCTCTTAATTTTATTGTGAGACCTAACAGTTTTTACAAAAACTTATTACAACTAATACCCGCAGAAGAATTTAATCACTAAACTTTAATGGAGAAACATGTCGCACTATCAGGCTCTATTAATAAAGAAAATTTACCTAAACTTGAAGATATAAAATTTTCAACCACAAGCAACTAACAATCCATCTTGTATTTCAAATTGCTAAAGAAATAAAATTTCCACATAAAAACTCCTCAATAACAAAGAAAAATTCCATGAAATGAGAGAAATTAGTAACCATACTAAGAGATATAAAAAACACTCAAGATTTATTAACTATTATAGATCTGAGAGACTAAATCTAAATTTTATTTCAAATAATCATAAATTTAAAAATTATTAGAGAGAAAACTAAATAAAATAAAAACAATAGTAAACAAGTTTTGTTTTTTAGGTGTTTTTTACCAATAAATTGCGAGAATCATGACTTTTATTTCTTTTTAAGTGTTTTTTTATTTTATTTAAGATTTTTAGAAATTTTTTTAAAAAATTCAATTGCTTCATATATTATTAGAATCAAGAGCATTACATCAGAAATAAAATATAGAGGATTAATTGTACACTCCATTGAACCAGAAATTGAATTAGCAGCACAAACCAACAAGTCACTTGATTTGCTGGTTTTCGAACAAAAGTAAAAGAGAAAGCATGAAACACCCTGCTTAGAGTTTGATTGGCATAAATAATCGACCCAAAATAGGAACAATCTGTACCAGCTCTTTGTAAAGCCCGAATGGCCAGCATACTGTCACTTTCAACCTGTATGACAAAAGAAAAATTACGTGTCTTCAACCAGCTCAACGCCTCCCGGATTGACAGCGCCTCTGCCAGCAAAGAGCTAGCCACCATACCTAGGTCCATCGACTTGCCACCCAAACAAAATCCATGATGATCACGCACAATCCAACCGCCACCATCTCTATGGGTATTCATATCAAATGCTGCATCAAAATTAAGTTTAAGAATACCTTGAGAAGGAGATTGCCATATTGACGTAGCTTTGGCACCGACAGCTGGATGATACTTCATCTTGGATGCTTGCGCAGATAACGATTCCTGCAAAAAGCGCTGAGCTTTAAGAACTATCATACGTTGATTGGACCTTCGATTCTGAAAAATGACCTCGTTACATGAACACCAAACTTCTCAAGCCACAGTTGCCGCTTCCTCGCATACATTTTTATCACATCGAGTTCTAATAATCTGAAACCACTCCGCAAAGCTCGACACTGCCCCCCATCAACCAACATTTGACAGTAGCCAGCACTCTCTAGCAAAGAAGCAAGAGACTAAACAGTGGAGGATCGACTCATCTGTAGCATTACATAATGGACATAAACCTTTAACTTCAACTCTCCTAGAACGTAATACCATCTTCATTGGCAATATATCAGAAAGAGCCCTCCACACAAAATTCGACACCTTAGCCAGCAGAGACAAGCTCCATAAAATCTCCATGCTTCCTGTGGTACCCCTGACTGCCCTCGATTCTGTGTGTTGAGAACTTCATAGCCACTCTTTACCGAATAAAACCCCTTTGCTTCCCATTTCCAGTTCCATGAGTCATGAGTCGCATGAGTGGAGAGCAGAATCTGCAGTATAAGATGTACTTCCTCTGCAGCAATGAATAGAATAAAATAAAGATAAAAGATTCATATAACCCATCAACTCGTATATAATATATATATATATAATATTTTTTATTTTTTATTTATCCTTTTAAATGACTTTTAATACAACTATTTTCCTTTTAAAAATCATTTTTTTATCTTTTACACTTCCAACTTATTTCTTAACTACTTAACACAAAATTGGTAATACAAGATTCCTATAACGAATCTCAATTCTTTCGGGACTAAGAATTAGTTGTCATCGACTTTAACAATTTTTTTTATTTTTTTTCCAACATTTATAATTAGTTTTAATTTTAACAATTAAATGAAATTGATAAAAAAAAATCAATCATAATGCAAATTCGTAGACTTGATGGTGTTATTTTATCAATTTAAATTAAAATTTTAAAGTTAATATATCAATTTGAATTACGTGCTTGCTCAAATATTCAATAAGGCAACCTTCTTTCTCGTTCCATGTAATGATGTTAATGAATTTTTGTAATGATCTGATTCCAACCATTAGAGGAATTGTCTGCTTTAGATCAAGCCGGTTTTATCCCATACTAGATCAGCAAGATTCGCACGATTTTATCGTAAAATAAGAACTTTCCAAGAAGTCACTCATCCTAGTATTTCTGTCAAGCGAGCACGTTTAATCCTAGAGTTTTTTTAACTCTCCAGTCATTCCACTAAAAGGCGCCTCTAATGATTAGTTACCTTTTGTCGATATATAATCTGATTCATTCATGTATCCCGCAATCCACTACCCTAATTAGTTTGTCATCCTAAAAGTTAGCCAAAAGCCCTGCTTTACTCGCCCTCTTAGAATCACTTTCGCCGGGTCGGGATGTCACAATTTTATTTTTACCATTAGTTTAAAAAAGTGTCAACTTTGTCTCTAGTCTTTACTTCAAGTAGAATCTAATTAAATAAATGGCTAGTTTATCTTATTCGTTTAGTCATAGTTTGTCATACATTAAACTAAATATTAATTTTTTAATATTTAACTTCAATTTTTATATCTCTCTTCTTATTAAAATATCTTTTAATATTTATATATTTGATTTACAGATAAATAATTTTGCAAATTGCAATTATCAAATTTAGCTAATTAATAAATATAGTTAAAAATTTGTAAATTATAATTGTGATATTTAAACTATTTTTAAAAAATATATGATGGTAATGTTACAAAATAAAATATTCTATTTAATTTTGGTCTAGCTGCATAAATTCATCCATGCATTTTGCGTAAAAAAATTTTGGATACTCTCAATTTTTACTTTAATCTGTTGACCACTTCAATTTATAAAATTGTACCAATTAAATAGTTCAATTTGTAAAAATTATTCTACTTAAATCTCAAACTTGTAAAATTAGATTAATTAAATACTTATTAGGTAGTTAAAAATGTGAAAATTATTATTACAAAGATTATACTAATTACGCATTAAGTAAATATCTTGCATATAAATACCAAAAACACTAAAAAAAATATTATTGTGACTATAGAGAAAGTGCAATATTAGCAAAATTTTGGGTGTTACAAGATTTTTTTTTATAAAGTATATGGGTATATTTATGCATTTTACTATTTAATTTTATTTATTTATATGGTAAAATAAAAATTTATGATTTTGAAATCATCATTTCATTTAGTGGAGAAATAGTTATTGTGATAATTATTTATATGATAATTTATTTAGTTGAATAATTACTGCTACTTGACAGATTCATTTACTATCTCAATTTTATAATACTTGTCAGATTTGAAATTTTATGATTTTTAAATAGACTATTAAATTTGTCTAAATTATAATAAATTATTAAATAAATTGATTATATTAATCTTAATTTAATATCAATTCTCTAAGAAAATATTAAATTGAAATAATAACTATTGATCATATGTAAAAAAAAGATTTCTTATTGCTTAAACCACAAATGTGACATGTATTTTGAAATAAACTATTTTCTCAAATGTAATAAGTATTATGGAATAGAAGTAGTATATACGCAACAAACTTTGGACAGAGATTAATTAATTAGTTAAACTGTAATTTTTGGCCAAACATTTTCTATTTTACAACCAACGTTGCATTAATTGGATGTTTATTTTGAAATTTATATATGTGATGACAATTTATTTTAATAAATATAATCAAATGACTTATACCCATAACTAAAGGATAAATTACAGTAAAAATCTGGTAGTTTTTCCTAATTAATGTCAAGTTTTACCTGTTAATGATCATTTCATTTAGTGGAGTATTATTTCTTATTATATCATTGATTATTAGGTCTTGCTATTGATGTTTTTTCCTTTATTCATAAATAATTTCAATCAATGGAAAATTAAGACAAAACAATTCATATGCCATGGGTACAACTTTTTAAATATTTTAAAATCATTAAAATCTTATGTGTCATAAAGCAACTATTCTAAGAATATCTTCAATGGTAACATAGATTGTGGCTAATGTGTCATCTGAAAATAGAAAATATGAATTATGATGTGATTGAATGTCTATTTATACAAAATGAATTTTAAAAAACTCTCTTTAATGCATTAATTTTGAATCTTTTTCTATTCTTTTTCTTTCTCTTTTTTCTGAGCCTATAATTTAATATGCAACTAATAAAAGTAAAATATGAACACTTAAAGAATTGTTATGAGATGTAATAATGTGTCCTCTAATAAGATGTGATACAAATATTTATAGTATTCTTCCTATTATAATTGAAGATGTAAATGCTTAGTAAGAATTATGGTAATAAATATTCATAGAAAATCTTGAACATTAATTATATTATTAAATAACTTTTAATATCTCTTTGCAAGCGCTACCTTTATTTGAATTAGTTTGAATAACGTCCGGTCGACTCTTTTAATTGTTCAACATAACTGTTCAGTTCATTATGTTGCTCGGCATATTTTATTGACTGTTCGGACTATTATGTTATTCGGCACATTTTACTCAAGTTATTATGTTATTCGACATATTCTGCTCAAACTATTCTATTGGTTACTCAGCATATTTTATTAATTGCTTCTATCGGCAACCAATCACCAAAAAACATTAAATATTAACATTGTTTAAGAAACCTTTTAAAAATAAAAAATGTAACAAATAATGTCAATTTATTTTTTTACACATCAGTTTGACTTTCTAAATAGATATTAATATTGAAAAATATTTTTTAAAAATTTTTTATTTTTCTAATGTGATAATTAAATAAGAACAATTCATATTAATATCGGTGATACTCAGATGCTATATCACACCATAGTTTTAGTGATCTCGCTAGATGTTCTTAGTGATTACTAGGAAAACGATTCTTACTTATTCAAAGTAATTTTGCTTGGCCATGATATTTCTCTTCACATTCTCTCTATTTTTCCTTTTTAATTGGAGAAATTAACGTTTGTCAATGGTTAAAAGGTCGAAGGATTGAATTTTTTTTGTTGTCTTTACATTATTAATATAATCATTCTATTTTTTCTGGTAAATTAAATACATTCCCAAAAATAAGAAATTACCTCTTTTGATTATATCTTTGTCTATAGCAGACTTCCACTCCATAGTTTGACACCAACAAGATCACCACTTCTATTGACTAGGCCCCACATCACATTAATCTTCTTCAGCCCCACCAAATTTCCTCTGCCTTTTGTGCAACTTCGCAAGCTGCGCTTCAACTTCATTCACAAAGAAAATGGCAAGACCCATTCCCTTTCTTTTACTTCTCCTTGCTTTCCAGCTCCTCCTCCGCTCCTCCACCGCCGCGTACTCCATCGGCGTAAACTATGGCACCGTTGCCGACAACCTTCCTACGCCATCTCAAGTTGCCAATTTCCTTAAAACCAAAACCACCATAGACCGTATCAAGATCTTCGACGCCAACCCCGATATCCTCCGTGCCTTCGCCAACACTGGAATTTCCGTAACCTTCACTGTCGGCAACGGCGAAATCCCTTCCCTTGCCAAGCTTCCTGCTGCCAAAACTTGGATCGCTGCAAACATTTTACCATTTCACCCCCAAACAATCATTAAATACATAGCCGTAGGCAACGAGATCCTCGCCACTTCCGATAAATCGCTAATAGCTCACACTTTACCGGCCATGAAAGCTCTCAAATCTGCTCTTGAGCTCGCTAACATCACTAATATTCAAGTCTCCACTCCTCACTCTTTAGGTATCTTATCCTCATCTGAGCCGCCAAGTACCGGTCGGTTTCGAAAAGGTTATGATACGAGGATTTTCGCTCCGATTCTCGAATTCCATCGCCAGACGAAGTCTCCTTTTATGGTTAATCCATATCCGTTCTTTGGCTTCAAAGCAGAGACGTTAAACTACGCGTTGTTTAAGCCAAACGGTGGCGTTTTTGATGCGGCTACAGGGAAGAATTACACGAACATGTTTGACGCCCAGCTTGATGCAATCTTTTCGGCGATGAAAAAGTTAGGATATGAGGACGTGGACATTGTGGTGGCCGAAACGGGTTGGCCATCGGTGGGTGATCCGAATCAACCCGGTGTAAGCTTGGAGAATGCAGTGTCGTATAATGCAAACCTCGTGAAGCATGTGAACTCTGGGAAAGGAACACCGTTGATGCCTAATAGAACGTTCGAGACTTATCTTTTCGCTTTGTTCAATGAGAATCTGAAACCAACTGTTTCGGAGCGAAATTTCGGGTTGTTCAAGCCGGATCTGTCTCCGGTTTACGACGTCGGCGTTTTACGCAATGGGCAGGTACTTTTGTTATTTTCCCGTTTCTATTTTTTTTAATATTTTCGGCATTTATTGTTACTTCTAATTTTCACATAACATATAACATAGAGCGGTGAGTATGCTGCCCGCGGTAAATTGACGTGTCACGGGTTCTGATTCCGTGTCTACGAGACTATATTAAGCCCGAGTATTTGTATGATTTCGACCTTCCATCTTTGGAAGTGTTTGATCTTTGAGGATGTGTTTGATTTCGTGTTTGCCTTTACTCAGTTCTCTACGTTTTGGATTCCGAGCTCTGACACTAACTTTTGCGTGGTGGGAGACAATTGTTCAAATGTCTAATGACTAAATTAGACGGCACTTAATTCTCTATCTATTCCTCTTTACGATTTTATGGTATTATTAATTTGAGGGGCATTCCCGTCACAACGCTGCTATTTTTTTTCCTTAAATTAATTTCCGCCTTTTCCGCATTTTCTTAAAAAGATATTCCCGACAGGAGGTATCGACCAAAGCAAAAGTGCTTTGTAGATTTCTATTGTCAAGAATGCAATCATAACTGTCCAAATTTTTGAATAAACAGGCGCATGGTCCCACAGCTGCTACAACGGCCGCGGCACCGTCTTCAAGTTCGAACAGAAGGTGGTGCGTGCCAAAGTCGGACGCTGGAGATGAGGCGTTACAGAAAAATATAGACTACGTGTGCAGCAATAGAGTGGATTGCAGAGCCATACAAGCAGGTGGTCCCTGCTTTGACCCGAATACCGTACGGTCACATGCATCATACGCAATGAATGCTTACTATCAGACCTTTGGTCGCCACGACTATAATTGTGATTTTAACGGCACCGGAGTGCTCACCGCGGTCAATCCAAGTACGTCATTACTATTTTGTTTTTTTGAAAAATTATAATATAAATTAAATTGTTAAAGATTTTTGGAAATTAATATTAGTATTAGTTTTTAAATTACTAGTGGAGATAAAAGTGTAAATTTCTTAATTTTAGTATTTGTTTGGTCACGATATTTTCAGATATTCTAACCAAAAATACGTGGTGGGTGGTGGCAGGTTACGAGGCGTGTAATTATCCATTCGATGGGCAAAAGATGGAAGAGAGGTCGGTAGCGGGAGAGTCGATGAGATTAACTTGCGGTATTAAAGAGATGCTTGTAGTGGTTAGTAGCTTCATATTTGTACTTGTGCATCTTCTATTTGTCTTGTGATGATTTATCATAAAATTAACTGTCATGTGAAGGTGTAGGGTTTTGATTTAATTTTTATTATTATTATCATAAAATTAAGCTCGTACCGCTCCTCTTCATTCCCTTGCGATTTCTTAAAACTGACTATCTAAAATAAAATGTTAATTTAGTCATATTAAGGTTAAATTTGGTATTGTGTAATCAATTATGTAAGTCTAATTATTGAAAATAAACTGACTTTTTTTAATGGTGTAATGTAATTGAGATTACATCTTCATTGCTTACATTGACTTAATATTCATTACATTAAAAGACATGTATTATCTATTACATACTAATACAATAGGGTTATATTTGGTTGGATGCAATATAATGTAATAAAGATGTAATGCAATGAAAAATGTAATGGAAAGGAATGGAATTAAGATTTCATTATTTTGTTTGGTAATATAATTGATAAAATTTATGGAATATAATCGTTTTATATTTTATATTTATTTATAAATATGTAATGTAATGTAATTAAAATACTACTACCACCAATCACATTGATGTCGCCACTAATCACACCACCACCGCCATCGATACAACCATTGATCACACCATTATTACCACTTAAGTGCTGCCATTATCACTACCATTTCAAATAATACGCTACCGCTACTATCACAATCACTACGTCATTATTAATATAAAAAAATATTTAAATTAAAAATTATTTATTATATTAAATTATTAAAGATCATTTAGATTTATAAATCTATTTGAACTAAAAAAATTAAAAAAAAAGTAAGACAAGAAAAAAATGTAATTTAAGGATGATCATTTGGTCAATTTGAGTAAATTTTTTAACTGAAATAAATTAATCAAAATTTTTTTACTTAACCGAATTAATTTTTTAGCCAAATTTAATTGAACCATTTTAGCTGTATTAATTTTAATGGTTAACTGAACCAAAGTTAAAGAAAATAAAGATTTAATTAACTGATCGAATTTAATTGAAATTTATAATTAACCAACTTTAACCGAAATAAAAATTAACCGAAAGTATTATTTTCTACTTAATCAAAACAAAAACTAAAATATTTTTAATTTTTAATTTTTAATTTTATTATCTACTTTACCAAAACAATATAGTTTTGAGAGTCGATTAATTTGATTAATTTGGTTAAGTAAATTTTTAATCGATCGCTGAAATTTTAATTTTTTTTAATCGAACTTTTAACCGAACCTTTATTCACCAAATTAAATTAACCAAATTAATCAAATTAACTGAATTGATCGAATCGAATGCTCACCCCCAAGGTAATATAATAAAACAAAAGTTATTAAGTCATTACAAATTAATTTTTTTTTTCATATGTTTTCATTGAATAAATTAAATTATCGATATTTTGATCTTTTTTGTGATTTTTCATTTAATTATTGTCATTCCTATAATAAAATATAATTTTTATTCTGTATTACATATTAAACAACAAAATATAATTTTTATTATATAGTGATGGTGGTAGAGCAGTGGTTGTGGTAAAGTGATTGAGGTGGTAGTAACAGCAACACAAAATGATGGTTGTGGTAATGATGATGGTGGTAGAGCGCTAATGGTGGTGATGGTGGTTGTAGAGCGTTGGTGTTGGCGGTGGAGAGATGGTGAGGTGGTGGAGATGTGGTGGAGCAATAGTTGTGGTGAGAGTGGTGGTGGTTGAGATTGAGAAGCGATAGTGGTTGAGGTGGTGGAGCAATAGTGGCGGCGACGGCGACGGCGGTTGAGGTGGCGATGAGGGTGGTGGAATGATAGTGGTGTTAGTTGAGGTGGTGATGATGGTAGTGGTGAAGTAGTGGTAATAGTGGTGCGGTTGTGGTGGTGGTGGTAGTGATGGAGCAGTAGTGGTGCTTGTAGTGGTGAGGTGAGTGTTAAATTATCTTGAATAGTAAAGTTTTTATAAGGGTAACTTGATATAATTGGTATTAAATGTGCTTGATGTAATGAGCAATACATGTATTTTTGAATATACTGAATATTACATCAAATTAAGTAATAAAGACTACACATGTAATCTCAATTACTTTACATTGTCCAAAAAAAGTCTAACCAAATAATGTAATCAGTCAGTAATGTAATCCCTATTCTATTACGTGGTTAATTATATTATACCAAATATGGCCTAAGTCACTCCAATCAAAACTCTACCAAAATTATTTAACATTGTCATTCACCACCATAACCACCATCATTACAACCATCACCACTACCGCTCCATCACCATCTCAACCACCATTGTTAATGTTGCACCGCCACTATCGCTTTGCCACAACAATCATCACCACTGTGTACTATTATTAGCATCACCTTAGCCACCATATTTATAAATAAATATAAAAATAAAATGATGATTACATTCCATAATTTTCTCAATTATATTATAAAAAATAGTAATAAAATCTTAATCACATTTCATTCCATTATATTTTTCATTATAACATGTCAAACCAAAGATAGAAGAATACCAATTTTTAGCCAAAATTTTAATCTAAAAAAATAGAAGGAAAAAAGGGTGAAGTCTATATTGATGATTGGATAAAAATACAAATGAAAGATAAGAATCCTTATATCAGACCCATTACGAATTTCTTGGAGATTTATAAATATATATCTTATTTGCATTTCGTTAGTCATTACCATATTTGCAGCCCATCAACAGCCAAGCAACCCAGGTCAAATCTTAATCAAAACCCACAATTGTTTACGATAATATCATTCAGGCTTTATTATTTACGTATAACATCTTTAAAAGTGTTCAGAGCTTATGGGTTATTGTAATTTTACTTTAAATTAAATTTTTTGACAAATATATTTTGATGTACAAAATTTTGAATAATAAATTTTCCCTCTTAGCTTGAGTTAAGTTAACCCACTAAATTAACAACCAAATGCTAGTTACCCAAAACATATAATTTCCTTCTCCTCTCTCTCTCTCTCTCTCTCTCTCTCTCTCTCTCTCTCATCCACAAAATTTCAAGTCTCCATCTCAATCAGAATAAGTCAACCTTGAAGCATTTTTTTTCCTTGCCCTTCTTCATCTAGGCTAAATGACACTTTAGGTTATGAGATGTTTACCACTATGTTTGGATGGAAGGTATTTGATGGATTTGGAGAGTAAAGTAAGGTTATGAGAGATTATTTGATTGTTTGGGAAGAAGGTTTGGAGAAAAAGATGGTTTTTTGATAGTTATTTGATGGATTGAAAACTCATCTAAACACCTAAATTTTAAATTCACCGAATTGGGGTGTGAGGATGGGTTAAAAAAATTTAATTTTCAAGTTTATCCTTAGCTATATTTACAAATCCAATATTGTCCTTATTGTTTATATTCTATTTAAGTAGCTTTTTCTTTATTTCTATCATATTATTTCTCTTCTTCACGTTTTGCATATTTTATTATGATATTTTAATTTTCAATATTACTTTTTATTAATATCGTAAAAATATAATTTACAATGAATTATTTTAATATGTAAAAATTATTGTCTTATAAAAACTAAAATCTTCCATGATAAGGGCATTTTGATAATATTTATATTTAATATTACCATCTCATACCATCAAACCAAATAAAACAGTATTATTAAACCTTGGTTTACCATACATTTTCTCCAAACACAAAAAAGACATTTACATACTTTTCTATACCATATTCTACCATACCTTACTTTAATGATCCCTCTCTCACTTTCATCCAAACGTAGCGTACAAGGGTGGAGGAAAGCGAGGGACTAGGGGAGCTCAAGCCTTCCAAATTCAAAAATTTTAAAATTGTTATGTATGAATAGTGTAAAAGAAAATTTCTTCTTTTATTTGGTCCCTTTAATTTTGAAAATTTTTTTTCATCCCCTCTAATGCTAACTAATGTGTTTTAGGGCCGGAGAGCGATTATTTTTAAAGCCCTTTTGAACTACTCTATCAAGCTATCTTGGATTTTGAACTCACTTATTTAACAAGTGCCAGAAAAGCAAAAAGAATTGCACAAGAAATTAAAGAAAAGAAAAATACCCAACACTGATACAAGAATTTGAAATTCCTACATAAACTATACTGTATTCAAAATATTATTTGAAGGTACTGTACCCTGAATCAAACAGTTATCGAATTGAACTTCTTTGAACCCGCGTAGAATCGAACTTCCTTTGAACCGAACCGTGACAAAGTCAGCACTGTCTACTAATTAGAAACAATTGACGAATACAAAAATCATGATATAAATGTTTGCATCTATCAATAACTCTACATTTGTCTCCATCCTTAAATTTCTCCAACAAATTGGACATTCATCATCAAATTTTATTGCTGTATTACTTTGAAATATAATTGTATGTGACTTCTGCGGTGGTTATTGCTCTCTGTCGCCGCGGACTCCGCCTTGATATCGCAATTTTACACATGTTAACGCTAAATAGAAGAAGACGAGTATCGAAAACAGTAATAATAAATAAATATAGGCAACTCCATTGAATTGAGTATCAGAGGAAGAGATTGCCATTATTAGAGGGGATAGACTTATTATGGGCCTGCAAGAGATTTATTATGGGCCTACTTTTTCTTAAGTATCGAATAAAGGATCAAACACATTATGGGCCAACCCAAGAGGAAGCCCATTGGACTGATAGATAAGTATTGCTAATACTCCGCAAGACGATAAGCCGGTACTGATATGTAAAAATAAAACAAAATTGAGCTAAACACAAATATATAAAAAAAAAAGATTTGATTAAGAAATCAAAACTTTTAAAAAAGGAAAAGCATTCGAAAAAGGTTGAAATTGTCAATGTCTATAGCTCCAGAATGACAACGTATAAGGAGAAAGAGTTCCACCAAGACAATTTTAAAAGAAACTGTATTATACTTGATCCAAATTATCAGTAGCAGGTACTACATCTTGAACCGACCCTCCTCGAACTGACCCGCCTTGAATCGAACCACGACAAAGTGGGCAATGTCTATCTATTAGAAACCATTCATTAATACAAGAATTATGGTACGAATGGTTGCATCTTGGAAGAACTCTGCATTGGTCTCCATCCTTATATTCCTCCAAGCAAATTGAACATTGATCCTCAATTCGGATTGCTATATTACTCGGAAATATAACTACAATCGATTGTTGCGGTGGTTGTTCCTCCATGCCATCCCTGCCTCCGCCTTGATTAAGCTGTTGTTGTTGCTGCTGCTGTTGTTGTAATCTTGCACATAGCAACGTTAAAAAGGAAACTAATGCGATACATGGTATGAGAATAAGTATAGGGTCCATCGAATTTGAGTATTAGAGGAAGAGATTATTATTATTATTATTGAGAAGAGAGGAGGAGATTATTATTATCATTATTATAATAGAGAGACTATATATACACATAAGGGTTTAGAGTTACAGTATCCTATTTGGAATTGGAATTTACCTAATGCAAGTAAACCTAGGTTTTAGGTTATTATTATAAATTATATCGGATTTAAATGTATTTTTCTTTGCTTTTTCCAAATAATGACATAAAGTGTAGATTATAAAAATAAGGTAAGGGTAATTCTGTCTATAACATAATACTATATAATAGATAATATTTTACAATATTGCTTTTCGATTTTCCTTTCTCATTCACGACTCAGTATTTCCCTTCACCGATCGACGGACGAGCACTCATCTCCGGCCAATGCAACTCTCTCTTTCGTTATCATTCTCGGCACTCAACGATCGATAAACTTCTTTTTGCGATACAGATTGCGAGTTAAGCAATCTCAGCTCCCCTCCAGCCACCTCGAGCATTTCCAGCGGCTCCCTTCGACAAGGTAAGCCGATTATGCTTCCCTGTCAACTATTTATAAGTTGTTTTTATAAAAACTTAGATCAAACCAACCATTATTTTCATTAATTATGTAATTTAAATCTCATTAATTATTTAATTCAATTTGATTTAAATTTAGATAAGTCATTTTTCATAAATTTTCCTATCTGTTGCCATTTATAGTTTCCTACTGTAGTTTCAGTTTTCTATTAGAGAAAACAAAGAAAGTTTTTTTAGTTGATTTTTCTTGGGAATACTTTACTTTATTTCAGAAAATAAAAAAAGAAAAAAAAAAGAGAAAAAGAGAAAGGAAAAGATAATACAGGTTTGACACGGCGTCGTTATGGAAAGATAATAAAAAAAGAGGAAAGCGGTGGTTTATTTGCCAGCCTTAAGTTAAAAGCCATTCAGATCCAGGTATGGAATTCACTGTCTACCGAATTTCTGTTCTGGCCACTTTATTTTTTTGATTTTTGAAATTGAATTTTGAAAATATATAAACCAATCAGGCAAAGATAATCGATAATCATAGGAGACTGCTCTTCTCCTGTATTTCTCTCTTTTCTTCTTTTCCTTCTCGCTTCGCTTTTGACTCCTTGTTTTTTGTGATTTTCCGCATCAACAGGTAAAGAAACTCTTTCTCCTTCTCTTTGAAGTTCGATTTTGCTGGATCAAAGTTAGATTAAATAGTTGAGATCCATCCTTTTTTTTTCTTTGAAATTTTGTAGATTTTAATTTACTTATGTTCATACTTGTTTTGAATCTAGGGTTTGTTTCTGAATCAGAGTCAAGTGGTTAATTTGAAAGTTTAACGATCTGTATCTTTTGTCTCATTTTTTTTTTTATGATTTTGATTGAAAATTGAGGGGGAAAACCGTAATTTGGTTTGCGATTGTTTAGTTGCAGTTTGATTGTTGCATCTCAAGATGCCGGCTACAGCAGGAAGGGTTCGCATGCCTGCCAACAATAGGGTGCATAGTAGTGCTGCCCTACAGACACATGGTATCTGGCAAAGTGCAATTGGGTATGATCCATATGCGCCCAACAAGGATGATTCGAAAAGTTCTTCCCAACCAAAGTCCTCTAATGTTGAACCTGAGCCTGAGAATTCGTATGTTAATTTCCAGGGTCTTCTAGCTCTTGCTAGAATCACTGGTTCTAATGCTGATGAGGCTCGTGGTGCTTGCAAGAGATGTGGCCGGGTTGGGCATCTTGCTTTTCAGTGTAGAAACTTTTTGAGTGTTAAAGATGATAATAAGGAGAAAGATACAGATGCTATCCAGGCAGCAGTTTTGTCTGGGTTGGAAAAGATTAAGGGAAACAGAAAAGTAGGGGTTGTAAGTAAGGAGGAGAGTGAGGAAGAAGAGGATGAGAGTGATACTTCGGATTCTGAGGTGGATTCAGAGATTGAGAGGATTATTGCTGAAAGATATGGGAAGAAGAGTGGTAGTAAGGGGAGGTTATCTAGGAAGAAGGCGGATTCTGATGAAGATGTGTCGGATTCTGATTCTGGAGAAAGAAAGAAAAGGGGACGATCTAAGAAAAGGAGGACTAAGAAGAGGGGAACTAGTGATTCAGAGGATGAGGATGAAGGTAAAAAGAAGAGGAGGAAGAGGGAGAGGAGGAAGAGGGATGACTCCTCTGAGGAAGAGGAAGAGCGTCGGCAGCGCCATAAGAGGAAGAGTAGGAAGGAAAAGAGGAGGAGGAGAAGTCATAGATATTCTGATGATTCTGATTCTGATTCTGCTGCATCTGATGACTCTGGCAGAAGGCACAGAAGGAAGAGCAGAAAGCCTGCACTGCCATCTGATTCTGATGCAAGTGTCTCGGATGACTCACGGGTTGGGAGGGGTACAAAGCGATCTGAGAAGAGGAGCAAGAAGCGCCATCATGAAGAGTGATACCTTGGTGGCATAGGTAAACAATCTAGGTCCCTGTTTGAACTTTTTACCTGTGACTAATATACTCTGATGATGGTCTTAAAATTACCTTTGTGTTCTGGTGCCATGTATTCCTTTTTATCTCTTCAAATGAAGAGACTTAGGTTATGTTCCTTTTTTGCTCGATGTCATATGTTTTCTTGATGAAACAAAATTGTACCATGTGGACATCAATAGGTGGGACAAAATCAGTGACTGCTTTTACTTGAATTGAATGTCTATGTGAGCCTGTTTGGGAGCTGGATGAATGGTCACAGCCTGAGTTTGGGTATTTCTTTTATGAATTATGTGAGTCTGTTTGGAAACTGCATAAATGGTAACCATTGCACAGCTTGAGTCTGGTTCTTTCTTTTATTGAATCTAGAAATGCTCATAATTGTTATTATTATAGTCTTCTTTCTTCTTTCTTTTTTCATTTCATGTTAATAGTCTCAAAAGAAACACTCAGTTCCTCTTCCTATAAATTTATTGTTCTCTAGATTCGAGTTCGAGTATATGAACATTTATTCATCTTAAACTGCCTATGATCATCCCAGATTCAACCATCCCTAGCAAATATCTTCAACCTACTCTCTTGTGTTAAATGCAATTTGACCTTTATTATATGAGACTGCTGGCTGCTTTTGAAGTGGATTACTTGATAGCTTATGTTAAATTTGCTGTTTTTGCAGGATTCAGAGAAGGTGTGATTCTATCCAGAGTAGAGTATTATAGGCAACTATTGCTGCACCAACTGAAGTACTCGGTTTCATTGTTGCGTATGCATGTTTGAGAACTTCTCTCAAGTTTCCTTTCAAAAAAAAAAAAAATATTGAAACTGATTAGGAGTGAATGTTCAAATGTTTGCGTACGAGGTGTGTAATGAATCTATAAATTATTGCTTTGTTCAATGTTTTGTATGAAAGCACCATTTTCAGCTCGAGATGTACTAAATTGATTGCTGGTATGCTGGTTATTGAATCTCAAGGCAGCTTGATCTTTTCCTTGTAGCAATTTTGAATATGCTTAAAGCTAATGTTATTGTTATCTAGTGATTCTCTCTTTTCCCTGAATCTGAATGTGGCATGGATGAAATTTGAACGTTGAAAGGAGGCTAATTTTTCACTTGAGAGATATGAATCTCTACCCAAGTGAAGATTAGATTAACGGCTATGAGAATATGCTTGTTATGTTCATGACAAAATAGTAATTTTGTCATTTGTAAAAATGCATTTACTTCTGGAAAGTATTGGTTATTACTAATCAGAACATATCATTTATTTTCAGACAGCAATACTGTTGTGACTCTTGCAAAAGAACATTGAAGCAAAAACTGTTGACTCAATATAAACTTTCTTCCTAATTGAAAATTTTCTGAGTTATGTTTTACTCTATGAAAAGAACACTTGTATCTTTGAAGCAAACAATTGAACCCACAGTTTCTGTTGTAATTATCACATGGTATGGGTTGTTGTCTTACTGATTATTGTTAAGATCAGAAAACCTCAAGCTGACACGTAACGAGTGCTTCAAGTGTTTTCCGGCGCATCTCATGACGCAGGTTTTCTCTTGCTTCTGAAGCGATTTGCGCATAAAGCTGTCCACACATTCATTGAAGCATCTCTCAACTACAAAATTATACATCCTCAAACTGCACATACATATTAAGGAGGCTAAAAGTAGAACTTTCAACCCCGTATTTATACCAATGATAATGGCAAAAGTACTCTGTATGAAGATGCTTAACCTATAATGCTCCTTCCTGTACTACATGAACAACTTGGAAAAGCTTAAATACGTTAAACTCCACAGGAACAGAATCAGTCAAACCAGAATCGCAACCCAATCTGTATAAGCAATGAGTGTGAAGCCATGTATGAAGAAACCAAAAAAGAAAGAGAACACAACCCATCAAGACAAACTAAGAAATTTCCCTCAACCATAACAATTCTTCACCACCTTCAAATTGCTCAATAAACAATAAACAGAATTACATCAATTATGCTCCTAAAAATACCTGTTAAATTGATGAATTGGGATTTATAAAGAATATTGCAAATGCCGAACATTAATCAACCCAGTAAAGAACAGATACAGAACTTGTACAGGAAAAATAAATGAAACGAAAGAGGCAAAACAGAACAAATTTTATACAAAAGATAAAAAAGCGCGATTGTGGGAAAAAAAAAATAAAAGATCACAAACCTGTCTCGCACTTGGAGCTGCTCAACTGTTGCGGCGATTTTGAACAAATTCTTTATTTTACTTCTCCAAATTTACAGATAAAAAATTAAAATTTAGATCCAAAATTTTTGAAACTGAATTTATTTAAATAGAGATGAGTTTACAACTCTAAAATTTAATTCACAAACGTTATAGACACAGTCCTTCTTTTTAATTTGAATACAGTCCCTTGATACTTACTTGCAACTTTAAAAATTGTGTCCATATTCAACAATCAACTCTTAGACTTGAGCTCTTCGTCATCCACTGAACGATGGCCTTTTGTGGAATTTGAAACCACAACACCACCAATTAGCGTTCCAAGAGAGGCACGAAAAGGCAAAAAAAAAAAAAAAACATCACTGAAGATGTGAAAAATATAGTTTGTATATTATATTCTGAAACTGAAAAGGGTGAGTCAAATGTTAACAGTTTTCATAAAGTTGTAAACAATATATCCATATCTACTAAGCCAATTTATAAAATTTGACATAATGCAAAAAATGGCAATGGAGTTGATATTGGAATGAAAGACTTGTGGAACAACCAATCTCCAAATAGCGCTAACTTAAACATTTTAGATCTAGTTTCTTTAGAAATAAAGATTCAATCAAACACAGAAGTTTCAAATACATTTGAGCAACTAATTGATGTTATTATTAAAATTTATTATGAATTCTCTACTTTTGATTTGAATAAGATGTTTTTTACATTACAAATTTATATGATTGATATCACCAGGTGAAATGGAGGTAACAACTACAAAATCAAACACATGTCTAAGAATAGCCTTATGTTGAATGATTGTTTACCTGATGTAATTGAAGTTTATAGTCAAATGGTCAGGAAAGCTGTAGTAGAAGTGCAACATTCATTGCTCAATATGTTAACTAATTATTAATTTATGTTGCACACATTTTTAATATGTGTGTTGTCATGTAAAAATGTTCACATATTTCTGTTGTACGTGTGGACTAATTAAAAGATAAAATTGTTTATTGGAACTAAACTAAAAGTGTGCGCAACTATTTTCATGTGTCAACATTTTGTTATAAAAATTTGCAAACAACCATGTAAATATGAGTACCAATCTTCACATTTTCTAATTATCTCATTAATAGAAGTAGCAAAACACAAATTTCACTATATGTGCACAGTTAAATGTCAAATATAAGCTTTTTAGTGAAATTTAATTTGTGCGCATAATGTACTTGAATCTCACATTTTTTAATGCACGGTACAATTAATTTTTGAATATTAAATGCCAACTATAATAATGTTTACCACATTCTTAAAATACTCCCAAAATTAGTATTTAATCTATAAACCAAAGTAAGGACATATTAAACTTTTTACTTTAGTATTAGTTCCAAAATTTCTCTACATAAATAGAACGCTCAAAAATGAAATTTTCTCAATATAAATAAAATGGAGGGAGGATGAGTTGTAAATTAGAAAACGTAACTCCCTTATTTAAGATTGTCTTTATTGTCTTCAACATTATAAAGTATAATTAATGTTGCCTAATTATTATTTCTCTCACCTTCTTAAATTTGTAAAATTACTCAAAGATTTTAATATTTTTTAATGAAATTAACTAATGATGATTTATACATTACACATCGCGAATGCCTTATTGCTTTTCACTTTTTTTATTTTATTTGATTAAATCGATGACGGTTTGTGCAATAATTGAAAAAATTTTATTTATTGTGTTTCGGGCTTGTAATATATAAATATAAATAAATTTATATACATATTAAAATTCAATTAAATTCTATAAATCTAAGGAGCTCTAAAATTAAAAGGTTAAAAAAATGCATAAATTTATAGCTTCCCTCATCAAACATTATCCTCTAATTTATGTCTTTATGTGGTTATTGGTATTCCCTATATTAAAAATTAAAATAATGTCTTTTTTAAGATATGTATCACTAAAATTAAATTCAAAAAAGAAAAATCTGTCTTCATCAAATTAAAAATTAAAGCTGCTTCCTATTCTTATGATCTGTTTACAAATTAGCCTCTATAAATTTTCTAATTTATAATTTCTCTCTTCATAATTTTTTCGCATTTCATTTTTTGATGTTTATGGTTATGTTTTGATTGAATATATGAAACTCTTTTATTTTTCATGTTCGTTTTTCTCCTTCTTTCTTTTATTTATCTACCACGTCTATTACTTTACATCGATTTTCAGTGCAATTTATTTTTCGGAATAATTCAAAGCATACATTTATTTTTTATTGTGTATTATATTTTATTATATTACTATAATTTTCGTGTTGTTTAAAATCTTTAAAATTTGATTTTCAAGTCAAAGAATTTGAATAAATTCTTTTCGGAATGAATAAGAAATTCAAGTAATATAAATGTGCGCGTTCTGAAAAAAAGAAAGTAATTTGCATATAAAAATTATAATGTTAGATTATTAATTATTAAAATTATTATTGTTTTTATTTTAAAAATGATAACTATTACTAATATTTATATTTTTTATTATGCCTATTTTATAATTTAAATAAAATAAAAATATTGTACATCCTTGCTGAAGGCAAGCTTTGTGAACTACTGTCATGACCCAAAACCGTGGGCCAGACCGGCACTAGGACCTGGGTAAGCTTAAGGCCCCCGAGGCCTGTAGTAAGCCTAATCTCTGATTTCAACACCATAATTACATGAAAATATTCTACAAGTTGGCCCATTATATTTTTAATGACTCAAACTATCATAGGGCCTTATTTTATTCAACTCAATCATTCCCATAAAGTCTTACCTACACTTAACATTATTATTAAAATCATAAATCTTAACATAACTGCGGATTTTCTACTACTGTATTACTACAAAGAATTCTAAATAATTCTATCTTATACATTCACATAATCCTTTAAATAACCTCAAAGGAAAGAAAACTAATGCTCCAAATATACTCAACTGAGTCACAATTTCCTGAAACAACATAAGGGATAAGGGGGGGAAGGGGTGAGTATAAAACTCAGTGAATAATAACATATAATACCAAACCCACACATTCACACAAATGATACTTAAGGCATTCTAAATGGACATTCTCCATTCACACAATGACAATCATATCACCCACAAACATTTGCAATCATATGCAC